>VMBQ01002169.1:6094-119020 GCA_007657795.1 Dreissena rostriformis
TACATCAGGAAATTACTTGAAGGTATTCCGAATATGTAGCATAAATTATCAAAAGAATAGAAGTCGTTTATCCTGTAGTCGTACAATTGATCTACATATTTTATGTTTCGTTGAAACCAATGTTTATAGAAAAACGTCTTATTGCTGGAAGTTATGTCTTTATTATTCCATAAAATGGTTTTACTGTTATTTTGGTTTCTTAATTATAATTAACTTTTCACCATGCCGATAGAACATTAGATAGAAATATGTTTTTGATTGAAATTTCATCTAAAATATTATTGTTGATATTACATTCAAAAAGTAAGGAATCACCAAATGTTTTTAGAATTTTCTGGTAGAATAATTTCCATTTACTCGTATTGGTGTTATCTAGATATCGTTTAACCCAACTGCATTTGATTTAATTCAGGAATGAATCTATGTCCGTTAGCCAATCAATCAATCAATCAATCAAGGGAGTTAGGGAGAACTGTGAGTGTATAAATTAATTTAGGGAGTGCAAACGTTTTCAACACGGTGTTTTTCCGATTAGTGTAAGTTTACGATGCTGCCATGATTTTAAGCAATTTTTAATTTTTGGTAATTTTGGCAATATGTTTTTTAGAACTGTTCCATTTTCATTGTTTGTAAAAATTATTCCTAACGTTGATGCTTCATCTGATGTCCAATTAAATTTCATTTCTTGTTTAATCTCAATTTTTTTATCAATGAATGATGATAAAACTATCCTGAATGTAAAACCGGTACGTCACAAATACACAAACACACTTAATAACTATTTGTATCTAGCGTAATGTTTTTGTCTTAGTATCAAACTGTGCATGACATATTTCTCACAATTGTCGATCTTTTCCTGACACATATCGCTTAATATGGCCACTTACTTTTATAAGCGCATGAAATTAGTTGCATTTAAATTCCGGTATCGATAAATAAAAATAACCACTCTAGGTAATTGCTATCGACCTTATAGAGGAACCTTGAAAAATATCGCGTGAAATTATTTAGCTCGTCATAACCTATGTAATATTAAAAGGAACCCAAGGTTTAAAATGTTGAAATCATTCAATATTTTCAAAAGGTTATCATAATGTGCAAATGGTATACTGATTTTTTTTTTGTAAATCACATGAACATATACATTTAAACCTGTATTCAGTTAGTCCAATTAGCGTTTAAAATAATTAGAGGTTTTTATTGTCTGGTATTCGTCATATACAAGTTCGTTCAAGTTTTTTGTTATCTCTTAAGCTAATACCCGCTACCAATCATATCTTTTTTTTAAAATTGTGTCGGATGTTTGCATGTTTTCAGAATGTGGGGCTGTTTGACCGAAAATAAGAAATTATACTCAAACATTTTACCCATAAGATTATGTTTTACAATGGAACAAGTAGGGTACATATTTATATATTGTTTAAATAACTTAATTAAACATGTTACATAAGTATTTTATGAGAATAGACAATAATTAAATAATAGGTTAAAGGTTAAATATAACCCACAGAGATAAATATTGGTCTCTCTTGAGTTTGTATCGTGTGCTCTGTGAGACAACTCTATGTACCAAAAGAGAAAACAACATAAGACGCAGATAATGCTATGTGGTTTTTTAATTGTACAAGTCAATTCATGAAAAGATACATATGAAAGCAATTGTACACAAAATTAAATTTAAAACAATTGTTTAAACGTACAAAGTCATATTACTAACAGTGTAAAACTGGTGGAGCTTCTGAAAGGTTACATATTGGGTTCAACATTTAAGGTCAATATTTGTTTATTAAGACACAACTCTGCAAGATGAGTTATATATGTAAAATTTATAAATTACTCCGACTTTAATATCCTCTCTAAAATTGTCGTTAGGACACCTTTAAATGAAATGGGGCCATTCGTTTGTATTAGATCTGTATTTTTTTCAGATTTCTGGGACGTTAAACAGAAAAGGAAGGTAAAGAGTCTTCTAGAAACCTTCGATGTAGTCTCCCTTCGATTGAAATTGGCTTCAACACTGTATTGTTCAGGTTACTTAACCGCTGCACAGTACGTTATGCACGACGTAAGACGGCTATATAATCAATATCTCATACAAGCTGGACGCACACGCCCCGTGGTCATATATGAGGACTGTTCTAAATATGCGTGTTCTACATATGCAGATAGAAGTACGTCACTTACAGAAGGTAATGTGTCACTAATTTTGCGATTTTACAGCTATGAATCATACTCAGTTCCACCGGTATTACTATATGAAATGAATAACTCTGTGATTGAATCGGAACTCGGTGCATCAGGTACGTGTAAACAACAATGCCACAATACTGTGAGTGTCGATGAGCATGCGTTCATGTACTATCTACAGTATTTAACGTCCGCAGAAGTCCATAGCAACTCGTCTCAAAATACAGTTTTGTTCGAGTTTGATATGTACTTAACCGCAAATTATAAAAAGATATCCCACCGGGCGACTGCAATAAACCTGTTAGGTCACTGCTATGAGATGGAAGGGTGCGTGTGTGTGGCTTCAGCGTTGTATGTATGGTCACTGACATACAAATCGGAAAAAAATCCGGCCATCTGGCACATCAACAGATTTCAACAGGAGAAAAACTGTTCCAAAGACCAAATACACCGTCATACAAGAACCATATAACACACTGTATTTCGGTCTAATCCCGACCAAACACGAATGTGTTATCAAATGTCGTATTGTTTAAAGCAACTATGTTTTAACCAACATAATATAATTATGTTGGTATCCTATCAAATATATGGTAATAATGTTAGAATAAATTATGACAGTCACTGCAAAAGTAAAATAATAATAGTTTATTGCAGTCAGAAATGTAAATCTTGTTTATGCTTGTTTTGTGTGACAATATCCGCAACATACAACATATGATTGTTTTAGCGTTTAGTATTTAACGGTAAGACCGTTTATGGAAATTTATGGAAATTGCTTAAGTATTTGTATGCAGAACTTAGTTTATTTACATTATTTGATTTAATTACGACACAAAGTGGTCCTGCCTCTTTAATTTTACATATCAGCCTAGTGTTTTTTAACATCATGTTGTTGGTATTTAATTTATGTCAAATATCTTAATTATCTGAAAAATTCCGTTCTTAGTCTGTTATTGTGATATGAACAAATAAATTGGACATGTATTTCATAACAAAACAATACACGTGTTGAAATAAGTTATTATATTCTGTGTGTAAATACCACTGTTTTTTTGTTATCTGTCGGAATATTTTAGATAATTACGTCAGATACTAATTTTGACATCCAACGTATAATGTTAATAGTACTATGTGTATGTAAATACCTGTACACTTTGTAAGTTTGTTATTGCTAAATTGTTGCTTAGTTGGACCTATGTAAGTATTTATTTATTTAAAAATGGTCACCTATTTGCTATAAAGTGTGTAAACTTGTATTGCTTATTAATTTCATATCATTTGCTTGTTAAATCTATGTTTAAGTTAATTAAAAAAAATTTGTTTTTGCTTTGTTTTGTTTTTAGAAGTTGCTTATTCAGGTTTTTTTATCATTGAATAAATATATACTTCCAGATCTACAATATACTAATACATTGTGTTTTATGACACGTGCTTGTGTGATCTGTCTAATTTTTACAGTTACTGAAACGAAAACCTTTTGTACATTATACATGCATAATTTAAAGAACAGCATAATATTTATTTGACATACATAAGTTTTGCATAGCTAGCAACATGTATAAACATGTCGCTAAATATCTGAAAAATTGTGTTTGTCTTTGTATGTATATATATATATATATATATATAATTTTTAAACAAGCATGTATCAACTATTATTTGTAAATTATTGTTTGTACAACTGTAATAAATATATCAACATCTCTATTGAAAATTCATTTAAATACACACGATTGACCACAAACAATCTTTCTGCCAATAGTGAAAAGAATACATTCTGCCCATAGAAGTAAAACATGTCTTTCAACATCTTTAAAAATTCACAGTTGTATATGTTTAAGTGTGTATATATAATGTTTAAACTTATGAAACAATTCATGCAATACCTCAATAATTGTGTCTATACCTGGCATACATATATCTCTCTAAATATCGTAATTATACACATACTATAACACAAACAATTCTTTTTTCAATAATAATATAATAATGCTACCCCAAAAAGATAAATACATCACTTCTTTTGGATATCAAATTTTAACGTAAGGTTTTACTCATTACTGATTTCTATATGCTGTAATAAAAATGGTCATTGAATCGACCAAATGATTCAACACATTATTTTAAAGGGACTGTAAACCACGAATGACGAAAAAGGAAAAGTTCTAACATACCGTGTTTTTTTTTTACAATTATTATTTTATATTGATTAAAATATCACGACTGGTATATAACATTACTTGAAACAAGTTTTTTTTTACTTTATTATTTTATTTATTTATTTTTACTGGGTATATCTACCAGGTAACTACCAGTTGACTAAAAATAACGCAAGTAGATTGATCATCATCGTCACTTGGTAAACCCAGGAATGCAAATTGTGCATGCGCAGTGAATTGAATATATTTTAAATATAAAATGATCAATCTACTTGCGTTATTTATAGTGTGTTTATCGTTAAGTTTAATTGATTTTACAAAGCGTATTTAAGTATTTTAAACGATAGAAGATCTAAAGTGTACCTTTTTATTGTTTGGAAGATACACACTTCACAAACGATAAGTGTATCGATAGCCATGTTGAATGGATGTGTGACTTTGTCTTAGGCTGTGGTATATTCAAATCTAGAGGTACTGCTATTTTCATATAGAAAAAGTTCGAATATGGCATTGATAACACTGTCATTGATGCTAATGAAAATGTCGCTAATATTGACATATCTGTTTCGGAAAAACGTTTCCCACTTTTCCGTTTGTATTGTCTAAAAACGACAACCCGTGTTTTTAGCTGACCGGATCATGAAGCGCTAAAGGTGAGCTATTGTGATCACCATATGTCAGGCGTCCGTCGTCGTGCGGTGGGCGGTGTGTGGCGTGCGTCGTTAACCATAAGAATGGTATCACTGTTAATGCACCATTTTTCATATGATGAAACTTAGTCATAACGTTTCTCTAGACAACATCTTTGCTTTTTTTGTATCGTCGTCACGTGCAGTTAAATTACTTGGTCACTAGGTCAAGTCTAAGAAAAAATAGTGTTACCACTCTAGACGTCAACATAATGACAGTATAGAAATATCTAGGCCGAGTTTGAATCAGGATCACGTGCGTCTAAAACTAGGTAACCGGATCAAATCATAGAAACATATTGTTACCACGCCAGACGCCACAGTTATGACTCAATCTTAATGACACTGGGTTAGATTGTCTATCCTGGCCAAATCAAGGCCGGATTCGAATTTTGGCTATGTGTGTCTTAAAACTAGGTCAATAGGTCAACTGTTAGATAAACTTTGTTTCCACACAAAAGAACACATGTATAACTCAATCTTGATAACACTTGGTCAGAATGTTTAGCTTTACATTTTCTATGGTTATTATGAATCTTGTCGCGTGCGTCCAAAACTATGTTATAAGGTCCACTCTTAGAAAAACATGACTTCACTCTAGATGCCACATGTGTGATTTAATCTTGATGAAACCTGGTAATAACGTTTATCTTGATATACCTAGGTTGCATTTGAATTGTGATCACTTGCATAAGAAACGTTAACACCATGCCAAATGTCTAATCTTAGAAAAAAACTTGTTTCATCTCATGAGGCCACAATGTATGACTCCTCGGATGGAACAGGGTCAGAATGTATATTTTGTCAAATTTTTGTTCAAATCTTTTTCACGTGAGTCCAAGAAACTACGTCACCAGGTCAATTGTATCTATGACTAAATTTTGATTAAACTTAGTCATAATGTTTATTTACCAATAGTTCGCATCTGGTTCATAAGAGTCCTTTTATTAGGTTACCATATTAAATCATAGAAACACATTTTAACATCTCAAGAGGTCACATTTTTGACTCAATCTTTATGAAGCTTGGTCAGATTGTGTATCTTAATAATATTAAGGTCACGTTTGTATCTGAGTTTCTTGCATTTAGAAACTAGGTCACCAAATTAAATAAAAAACTACCACTGAAGGGGCAACATTTATTATTAAAGCTTGATTAAACTGAGTCAGAATTTGTATCTTGATCATATCTAGGTCAAGTTTGAATCAAGTTAGAATATGTGTCAGATGTATCTTAAAATAAGGTCAGTAGTTCAAGGCTTAAAACATATTACCACTCTAGAGCAACATTTATGACTCAGTATTGATGAATCTTGGTCAGACTGTTTAGCTTTACAGCATGAAGGCCATGTTTGAATCTGGGTCAAGTGGATCCGTGATCTCAGGTGAGGGCTTAAGGGCCAGCATGACCATCTTGTTATACCAATGTTTTTAGGGTCGTAGATGACATTGGTAATAATTCCCCATTAACGCATGTGAATAGTAACGTGGTTTTAAATATAGAACTTGTTTATTGAAACAACAAAAATCATAAATTATCCTAAGCACGGGGAATACTTATTAATGAGTTTGATCGTTTTGACTCTTTTCGTGACAAATACCCTTTCACTAAAAGGCGCAGGTTAAATCCAAATTATCCAATTCATTGTTTTCATCTTATGTTCTTTTATTTAAATTCAACCTCAGTTCAACCAAGTATACAGTCCGATAACTCCTTGGTACTTTTAAATGTAGTTTTTTTTTCCGGTTTTTATCATGCAACAGGAAGCATAATACAAATGTAATTCTTTTCTATCTGACTCTGAATTTTAATAACAAAATTAAGGGAAATAATAACAATATCGATGAAATTAAAAACAACTAATCACTTTCCTGTATATGATGAAAATATAGGGAGTATTCGCGATAATTAATAGCTTTTCACAATACGTGGGTAATGTTTAGAAACCCTAAAACTAAAGGTCAAGGCCATATCATAAGGTGCATGTAAAAAGCAATTAAACGTATATAGCGAAACATAACTTATTGAAGATATAAATTTATAAGAGGAAAATCTTTTTCAAAACTAATATTGAAAAGATACGGCACCAGATAATATAATTGATACCAAATTAAAAGGTTGTATTACTAAGAGAACAAACTCACAATGGAGGTTAGGAGGAAAACAACCTTCAAAATATATCTGTAACCTTAAGAAGCAATCGGCAACACGTAAATAGCCCATAAACTGAATAATGAGAGATGGTGACAACAGGAAAATTATATGCAACCAAAAGGAAATATAAAATACATTATTTGCACAGAGCAAGAGTGAATGAAACAAATATGATTGTTTATTTATGTTAATGGTCTAGAACACACACAATTAAACGATTATGAAGTAACACTTCTAAAGGGACACTTCTAATTGGGTTTCAAAACCCTGTGTAACTATAAAAGTCCTGGTAGTTCTGGTTTATCTGCTGAATTTTACACAAAAAGGGACAACAATTAGGAACAATTGTTATAAGATCGCTTTACGAGCGACAAACGAACACTGACCATAACTCAAATACAAGGAATGTAACACACGTATACACAAAGGTGATAATGCAAGACTGGTTCTGAAAAATTGAAGAACCTGAAGGAAAGTAGAAAGCACTACATGTTCGCGCACATTACGTCACGAAGGTGAAGCGATGTCCAAGATTATGTATTCTAAATGAGTGGGTAGGCCACCCACCACCACGCACACATTTGGTGCTAGCCGCACCTAGGGTGATATTCTATCCGGAATCCAATGATAGTAAATGGCAAATAAAAAAGTACACAAAAGACCCGTTTGGGTTTGAAACATGTTTTTTTTAGTAGGATTTCATTATTTTACTTATCTGTTGATATAATATGATTTAAACTTATTATTTCGATACAAACTAAAACGTTTCCCCAGAAAATAATTAAACTAAACCCTATGAAGTAAATACTATGTGTTGTATTTAACATTTTCCTTTTTCCAACCACCTGATACATAGCAAACCTTGATAGCTGTGGTATTTATAAAGTAAATTCAATGTTTGTTGGATTGAAGATACTTGGAAATGAAGAAGATCTGCGATTATGGACGAGCAGGCGAGTACGCTCAATAACCCATATTCGTGCAATACATACACTCGTTTTCAATGGTGTGTATACTAATAAAATGTCTATGCATGGTAGTCTTGTGCTGAAAGATGCATTAATGATTCTATGATGTTTATGTTTTGATAGCTATTGCACTGTTGAGCCTCATTGTCAGTCTGTTTTTAAAAGACAATATTGTCAACATCATATAGACGGTACGTACCATCTCATATTCAAGTGTGAATGCAAGTTTTGACATACATGTATATACAGCGTGGATAACAGTCACGTCGCGTTTCAGAAAATGATATAACTATATAACAATGTAACTGTATACTTTTATTTTCATATGTAATATAAAGAAAGTTATTTTAATACCCCGGTATATCAACGTTGACTGAAATCAGATGTATAGCGTGTCTTTGAATGTGCAGCATAGCATACGTTTGTCCTTGATCAAGCTTGCTGTTAAAATAGAAATAAAATATCAATTGATGTATAGTCTAAGTCAAACGCTCGTCACACTATCCTTTTCAATATGAATGGCAAAAATTGTGAATACATGTGTATATACACATTGTTTATCATATGCAGTAAAAACCAATGACTAATATTATATTGTTCAATAATGTATACATAGCAACTGCTCGACCCATTAAACAATATTGAAATTAGTATCATGTATGAAGGTAAAATCCACACACATATGGCGTTGGAGCTTAGCTGCTTAGTTTGTGGCGTTATTATATCATTTTAGGACTATAGCAAAACAAACAAAAAATAAACTGCTTTCGGTGAATCATAGAACAATTATGTTATAAGTTGTCATTCAACTAGTACATTTAGTTTATTTTCATGATATTGTATAAGGGAAGTAATATATTCCATTGTGTAATGCTTAGTCATATTTAAGTGTCGCCGTCCCATTTCGTGACTAGGTTGTTATCTTTTTGTGTTAAATGAATATTGTCCATGACAGGCTATGCAGTCACAATCTACTTAATCACCATTATTGCTCGCATTATTATTATCAGTATATTCACCAACACCGAGAAATTTACCCCCTCATCATCATCTTCATCATCATCCTCATACTCCTCGTCATCACCACCACCNATCTTTATCAAATAACATAATCATCATCATAAGTAGCAGCAGCATCCTCATCTTCTTCATCGTAATCATCTCTATTATGAACATAATCATCCACATCATCTTCATCATTATCATCGGAAGCAGCAACAAAGCAACATCAACGTGATCATCAAAAAACATCTATATCATCATCGTCATTATCATCATAATCATCGACATAATCATCATTGTCATCATTATCGTAGTCGTCTTCGTCGTCGTCGTCATCGTTATCATTGTCATCATTGAAAGTGAAAAGTATTGCAATTGATGACAAAACAGAAATCTATTAAATCTCCTACCACAAACGTCCGGTCAGAATCAACACAATGGCATGCAGAATCATGCGCGGAATTTACAATGTCCACGATTCATCTGTAACACGTTGTAAGGGAACTTTATAGGAATATAGCAAAACGTTACACGTTGACTTGTGCGATTTGGAAAATGTTCAGCATTGAAGCGCTTTGCTTGACGCTTACCGTATTGGTTTTAAGTATGAAAAACAACGCAGGTAAGTTTGAGTTATAGTTTTACTTTATTGCATTGTCAGTTCGTGTGTTATGTTATGGTTTCAATTCGTAAATGTCAATTTGAAAAGTATATTTGAAAACAAAATTGGGACACTTTATTTGATCACAGCTAAAACAGGCGCTTTATCGTTAATTCAAACATTGATATGTGTAAGAAGCATTAACATACGAAATGGATGGGTATACGTTTCAAACAAAACTTTCCCACGATTTTAAGATTTGTTCATTGTACACAGTGATATATCAATCGAAGAAACTGTATCTAAAATTCTTAATGTATGCCTAAGTATCTACATATGCAGGTAGGCATATAACGACTGGCATGTTCGTTCGTTCGTTCTTCCGTCCGTAAGAGGGTAATACTGATGATATGTTTCGTATACCATCAATTCTGCATCCTACAAAACCTTGATTCGTGTCGTGCATGGATGATGTCTTACAACACTTTGAACACCACCATATCACTTGCCCTCATTTTGACCTTGACAATGACCTATTTTTGGACTGTTGAAACATTCAAAAGGTCCAAAGTTGGCTTAACCCAAAACGATTTTTTTTCTAACATCAATAATACTTCCTACGAAGCTTTGATAATTATATGGATGTAATCTATAAGCACTCTAAACGCACCCCAATCTTTTCAAACAGTGTCTTTAGATTATATTGTTCTTAGATTGTGATTACACGGTATTTATTAGGTTTACAAACACCAAGGTAGAACACATATTCTCAAAATTGAGTGGTTTGCATTACTTTAAAAAACCAATAAGGTCAAATAATTTATTTCAACATAACCAATTGGTATCATGATAACTTAATAGTTAATACCGGGCAGGCGGAGTTTTCCTCCGAAGACTCCGTGAATCTGGAATGTTCATTAGGTAGCGGAGCTGAGACATACTCCGGGTCTTCACATAATCCAACCTTAGGCGTAGAGGTTCCATATACTCTTCGAAATACAAAAGCACACATACAGCTATGCTCAAATAATTGAACAATATGTGTATGTTTGTTTTTCAGTTGGGACAGAACCGATGATTGAACATGGATATGCGTGCAAGTCAACACTGGAACTGTCTTGCGGTAGTAGTATAAACAGTAGTAATGGATTTTGGACGTTTTACAGAAATCAAAGTAATGACATTCAAAATATGGCAAAGATTATATACAATGACAATAAATGCACTGTAAAGACGAGTTACTCCATAGATTGTAAATGCATCAGCGGGTATCATGTCAACTGCATACTATATAATAGCACTGTTGGAAACACAAGAGACAGATGGCGATTTTCGAAATTCTCTGATGGATCCACCAATTTAAGCACGGAAATACGTTTGCCAACTCAAGGTAGGAAAACATCACAACACAACTCGTTTGTATGTAACCAATTTAATCCTATAATGATTTTGATTTATACATATCTTAAAACATTACTTAATGTATGAGACATTATAATTTATATTCAATGCCAAAGGCAGAATATATGTGTAATACGTGTTTTATAAAACTGTATGTGACGTTATTGTTATGTTATATCGTAATTACTTGCGCAACTAAATTTGTTTAACGATATTTAATTATTATATTAAATTGTAGTTCATAATTATCTGAATACTCGAATAAGAATACAAGAGAAAAAAATAACTAGTCCTATACTGTGTCGCATGGATGTAAAAGTAGTGTAATTTAGTGTGTACCGTTCATGTATTTATGTATTGTTTTGAGAAGTAGTTTCGATATTCGCATCTGGTTATTATATCATTCGATCCGATGAAATACGTAGCAATTCATGTAATGTGAAGTATTTCATATATAGTAAAGTCATACATGCATGTTTCTGCGCATGTAATGTGACGTATTTCATATGAAATAAAGTCAAACCTGCGTGTTTCTTGAGTGTTTGAACAGTTTTGTTTAACTAAATACACTGAATATAATTTAGCTTAATGTTAATTATTTGTTGTTGTTTTTTTGTAAAGAAATGAGCGATTGTGCAACGACAATAGATCCAGAGAACTTCACCGAGGACGGAAGAACCTTTACTACCGTTTTGAACATTAACAGAGAATCTATGACAATCACACAAGCGGAAGGTCAGACACGTTTCGCATTTTATCAAACAATGGTGTTCAATTTTATAACATGTGTTTACACGAATATAATGTAAATATATTTAAGCAACAAAATACATTTAATTTAACTACTCGTACTATGCGATGGATTATACCTCGACCCGTACCTTGTTTTTTTATAGACCAAGACGAAAATAAGTGCGGTATATGTGCAATAGATAATCGGCGGAGCCTAATGTTATGAAAGTAGTTCCGAAATTTCTAAGAAACTGTTTAATAAAATATACGTCCTTATACGCGCGATCTAGTAAACTTGACATGCAAATAATGTCTGCTTAACGAAGCGTGGTAAAACAAATAAGTAATACGAGTTTTATATCTAAGTTCATCAAAAGCTTAACTTTTATTTACTATGACATCTAATTTAGATTTATCAACAGGCTTTTGTCTGGGTCAATCTACAGCATTTAACAACACTTTTACGTCAGATGGATTATTCACTAAATGTTTATACATGCAGCCAACGTCATTTTGAATTGTTTTGCTGTGTTGAAGTCACGAACACGCATGTATGTACGTTTTTCGAGGAAAAAGGCGGAGTTAAGATGAAAGAAGTTTTACTTTTATATAGACAAATCACACAAACATTCTTGATAAAATCTAAATAATTAACGGCTAAGTGTTGGTTATTTGGTTTGTACTTGACTGTTTATTATAAAAGCAATACAAGTAACACAATAACTCACTCGAATTAAGTCGTGGTGTTAGTGATACTAGCAGTATCGGTACACATACGGTAATTATTATGTGCTGAAAAGTTGATGTTCACGCGGAATTTGACACATACGTATAACCAATAAATCATGCATCCCTTGTATATAAACGTCTATCAACAAACAAAGTAAATGGTGAGTTTTCAACTAGACAACTGGTACTAGGTAAGTAGGTCTGCATTCCTACCATTAGGCTCTCGAGTGGACGTGTTTTGGCCGTTCTAAATGTAAATATATAAAGGTCTGTTTTAAATTCGCAAAAAACCTCATTATATTTATTTCATTGATAAATGTTTGTTGTGAATTGTTCTTATTGAAATGAAAAAAACAGTGTGTTATTGAAATTCGAATTTCGTCAGTGACTTATCTCATAAACTTAATTACATTGTTTTTGAACTAACGTTAAATAATTATTTTACTTATATGTTAGTATAAGTCGTACAAAGCAGCTGTTATTGAAAATCATCGTTCCTTTGGTATATGATAAAATTAAATAATGCAAACTATTGTCTTATTATTACGTTTATGTTGTCGCGTATATACTTTCTCTCCAAATTATTGTTAAATCAAGAAATCCTCTTCATAACAGAACACAGTAGTACTACCACAGGACCATATGCAAACAATACCGAAAAGATGTCTACTGAAGGATCTTTAATTAAACATGACAGTAAGTAAACGGTAGAGTTTTAAGAATCCCAATATGGAAAATGGCTTAATGTTTCGTGTCGATGTAAATAAAACGTACATTAATGCACTGCATGTACCATGTCATCTACACATGAACAGGTAGGTAATTAAAACAACACAATTAAGTTTGTACATCACCTCCACCAATCTTTAAGTATTTGGAGCCTGTTTTGTTTTGTGTAAATATAGCAATTTTGTTAATTTATTTATTTTCAAAATTATTTCAGATATGCAGCTTATTATGTTGGTCGCTGGGCCATTCGTTGTCTTTGATATTGGACTTGTTGTCTTCGTGTATAGAAAGAAACTGGTATCGTATGTTAAACGTCATCCCGGTAAGTAAAACAGTTAAATTTCAAATAATTGAGTTGTTAAGGTAATATGCATAGAAAAAGGGTACTTTATTAAAAAAGGTTACTACCGGTATATGATAAAAACTCAATACGAATAAAAAAATATATCGCCTGACGCTGCGATGTCTCGAGAAGAAAAAAAGTAGAAATATAGAGAATACATGGTTGGTGCCGAGATGGAGAAAGTTTATCCGGTGAGGCTTAGAAAACGAAAATAGAAGCTTTAGCGAGTCCTATTTTCTTTTTCGGGCCGAACCGGATAAACTTTCTCCATCTCGGCACCAACCATGTATTCTATTTATCCTGCTTCATTTAAAAAATATACCGCTATCACATTTTTTACAAGACAAATGATAAATTAAGATAACAAAATAATTATTCTGGTCAGCTCCTATATGTACACAACATTCTTTAAGATCGAATTACTACCGATTATGTCACGTAATAAATAGTTCCACATTAAACTGGTCCTTTTAATACTTTCCTATTGAAATACACTACTTCCTGTTGACCGGAGATAGGAAAATGTATTCGACCCTGCTTTATTAGGTCAATGTTTGCAACAGAGGCAGGATAAAAAGAAATATTAAATGAAATGAAAATACATTTCCACTATGCGCATCTCACTTTTGATAAACAGTTCAGTTAGTATATAATATAATCAATTAAGTATTGCAGCTTTATGAATATAAATGTGTAAAAATGCACTTATTTAGAACCTTTTTATGCAACGAAATAACGTCAAAATGCCCTTTAAACACACTCATGTTAAACTTTGATATATGTTGGCCTGATCTATATGTAACGTTTCAAATATTATATATGGAAAGTAGTACATTAAAGTAGTGTACTTAAGTAAGAGCTTTCTTTGTCCCTCATTATAGGCTAGATTTTTTTAGGGACTGTCAACCACGAATGACGAAAAAAGGAAAGTTCTAAAATACCGTATTTTTTTTACAATTATTAGTTTATATTGATTAAAATATCACGACTGGTATATTACATTACTTGAAAAAAGTTGTTAAATTTTCATATTATTATAAAGTTTGACATATTGACAATTTATCATTAAGTCAATTTCGATATACAAATCAATATAAATAACGTATACATGATGTATGTGCCTTACATTTAATCTTTTGAAGCTTAGTTTAGACGTACATATTCATCAATCATTGTACTTTATTTTGACAAAAAAATATTATTTAATGTTTACGACTTATTGCGAAAAACAGGAAACCATGCTGTTATTCTTACGAACATCAACGTGAATCATGCTGCTGAAGGACATGCCAACGTCGAGGCTAATATAAATAATGCCGCACACTGGAATTGCAATGCCGCCTTGAGGAATCCGGCTAGCACTTGTAAAACAAATGGTTAGTTAAAAGTCAATGTATTGACATATGAATTTAATATCTAACTTGTAAATAGAAGCAAAATTTAACGTGTTATGGCGCGTTGATATTGCGCACACTGTAAATGTACGACAACATCCGCGTAAAATATCTCGCTAAAAAAAGAAAAAAAGAAGCGAAATATTATTCACATGTGTTTTGCATAGGCGGCTCTAGTAAAATTTATCAATGTTCGTATATTGCTGTGTATGTTGCATTTAGTATATTGCCATAAACGTTCCAAATAAATTATACTGAACTTTCGAAAAAAAAGCCATAACTATTATTTGGATTTTGGATGTGTGTCTGTTATGTTTTTCTTTTCGGACTTGGTAAATATTCAAGCATAAATGCCAGATAAGCAAACTTAATTAGAATTTAATAATTTGAGTGGGTTGTCGAAGCAAAACATAAGACTTGACAATATTAAATATACCTTTTGTACAACTTATTGTACTTTGTCACATGTGACTCGAACGTCTATTAAGGTTGAATGAACTGTTATTGCCATTTTAAACAATAATTTCTGCTTTCAAACTATGTGCACACCCCGAATTTATTTTTAAATTGTTCAATGTATTGCAAGACGTTTGATATGCAGAAAATAATCTTATATAATACAGTGTGATACGTGGACGATTCAAATGTCTAGCTTTAAGATTATGTTCATACTTCGAGGTCAAAATGATTTGCCTTCCAGTTGGGTATCATATTTTTTTATTGACCCTTAAGGATTTCTTTATTAAAGATAACTATTCATATACACATCAATGTTTTATTATTGTGTGATACGTAAATAACACATGCTTTCGATCCAAGGCACATGTCACACTCAAGTCAATGTTTAATTATTAATTTCTGCCCTCTTCATGACTTCCAGATGCCCGTAAGTACTTGATGCGACTTTATAATATGGTTAAATGTGATGCTTTGTTAAACTCAATGTTAAATTGTATACATGGACCGAGCCAATGGGGCGATTCTGTTTTGATTTATTGCATTTTGTTTGAGTTTATCTTGTTCTTTTGTCTTGTGTGTTTCTGTTGGGCTATTGGCAGGTTGCCAAAAAGGACCTTGTACTGAAAATTAGATTAATCTCTTGTTTATGCAAATCGAATTCATCTTGCTGTTCAAAATAACTATGTCTTCGTGTCATGCACATGTTCCTTGCTAATTGATTAAAGTTAATCTGACAATTATAATCAAAGATGGATGACGACCTCGAGTTTAAATCGTCAAAATTATTTTGTCTCTTACAATAGTCAGTATGTGCACAGTCCTTTTCTAATATTTACATGGCCGAAGCTTTACTTTGGGTCATTTGTTATCTTATAAAGAATGTATTTATATGGTATTTAAAACTCGTCTGCGTTGTTTTTGAATAAACTTAGTATTCACTCTATCAAGGTTTCTCTCGCAAAGTACACCTATATATTGTTCTTTAGTGTTGCATTACTTTACAAATACAATTATGATTTACATCAACGTAAGTTCCTATTAATGAATGTCACTCTCTTTTTCAGCTAACGATGTCGAACGCCAATGGTAACATAATATATTATTCTGAATTTGACTGTGTATGTTTAATCATTGATGAATTTTTTTAATAAGCACGAACAAGCTTTATTTACAACATTTCTTTTAGATTAAAATAGTATATGCAAACACCATAATATTTTGTTATAATGGCAGTAATAATACTTATTCGATTTTGCATCACTATTCGCAATTCAAAACTCATTTTAATATATCATCCAGTGCATTGCAATCTGATGGGCGAGCGGATGGAGAGATTGAAGATTGTTTGGATGATGACCCATTGTATAGTCGTGTGAAAGATAACATAACAAGCAGTTTACGATGTCAAGGTATATTTTAAAGTCCTAACTACCTTTCTGCGTTTTTAAAATACAAAATTAATATTTTCTGATATATACATATGTAAATTATGGATGAGCCAATGCTGTTTTTCCTTAAATACTTTCAGTTTGGTTTGCTTTGATGCAACACGTTGGCAGTAAGTCTAAACATGAGTCATTTTACCGTACAATATAGAAATTAATGTGGCAGGTTTACATATTTTATGCTATTTTGAAATATATTTTATAAGCATATGCGATGTAATAATATAATGTAGCAATTGTAATTGGTTTACGTGATCACATATTGTTTTTAGAATCGGATGCCAACACGCAAAGGTAATGCTTATCAACCTAACCTGGTTTTCCTAAGTTATTTAATTGAATGCCATACCAAATTTGCCACTTCCACTAATACTACTACTACAACTACAACTACTACCACTACTACGACAACAGCTCCTCATACTACTACGAATACTAATACTACTACTACTACTACTGATGTTACTGATACTACTACTACAGCAATTAAATGAAAGAAAATTAAACATTACTATTTAAACTAAACACAATATATTAGAGTAAGCCATATATATTATTAAAAAACATTTGTTTTGAAAAAAAAACAGATTCCTGTAACACATTTAAATAATTTAATAGCTTGGAGTGCATTGTGTTCGTGTAATTGCGTATTAAATTTTTAATATTACCAAACATGTCGAATGTATTAGGCAATTTTCATAGAAATATTCGTTATCCAGCCTATGTGTTCCATATACACTGTAGTGCATGCCCATATGAACTTGCCCTTATTTTACACATATCGGACCCATATTGACGGTATAAGGACATTCTTACATGGTATGGGCAACATTGGACCTATATTGGATCTAAAAGGGCCAGTTGTAGGCTGTGTCCATTAATTAACCATATGACTCCCACATTACATTAATAGAAAATGATTCAAAATGTATTTTTTGTATTAACGTATAAACGTTTTTGGAGGCATTCGTATGAGAGAAGTTATAAGCAATTGTTATTTTATTACCCAACGTGCACAGAACAATTAAAATCATATAAAATGTTATCCTAATCGAACCCAAAACAGGTGCAAAGAATTAAATTGCAAATCGGAAACTTTCGGCAGCTCAAACAATAAAAAAACAGGTTGTACATTTGACATATTATAGCAGTTTGTTTAATTGATTACGATGATACTTATTTGCCATATAAATGTATGCCCAACTAAAAAGTGTGCTGAACTGTCATATTGACTTTATTAATTTATTTAGTCATTGATCCGAAAGTGCATTACGGTCTATATAATACAATTATTACTGTGTTCATGTGGGCACAGCTCATTATTAACATTACACTTAAAATTGAACTGTATGACTAAAAAATAAATAGTCTCATTAATGCTATTCATAAAAATAAAAATTGTGTTTTTTAAAAAAGCATATTGTTTTGCAATTTAATTTCAATTAAGTTAACCAAAACAGACATTATAATCAAAGCGAAAACCGCTTTCTTCGCCAATAAAAACGGTATTTTGTTTGTGTGAATTTAAAGGGACTTGTTCACAGATTTTGGCGTGTTTTGAAGTTTGTCATTAAATGCTTGACATTGATAAATGTAAACATCGGAACTAAATAGTTCCAGTATAAAACAAGAATAAAAATATAGAAAGAAAAAAATGAATCCATTCCGGGTTGAACCACTGACATTTGACGTAAAAGTCTAACGCTTAAACCAATCGGCCATCCTATCTGATATAGTATTAGGTGTATTTTATACTTTATATTAGCAATTCTCGTAATGTCACAAAATATAACGATAACAACAGAACTCTCCAAATTATTCAATCTTTCCTCGTTTGTAACGCTTTATAATTTTCAGGTTTTTAAATTGTCAAAAGATGCATATATTGGATATTTTAGAGCACGGTCATTTTTCAGTGTTACTGTTTCCTCGCAAATATCATAACTACAACGAAAACTTTCAAATCTGAAACAAAAGTTTTCTTTTTTTGTTTCAATTTACCAAAACATGAACAGATCCCTTTAATTTTTAGTTCAATAATCAGTTATTCTGAACAAATTATACGCTTTACATATTTTATGTTCAGTAATGCACCTTCATTATAAGTATTATATATTTTTAGATACATACACACTTATTTGATATTGTTGTGCGAACAGTACTTGAACAGCGGTTAAATTGTTAAGTTGAATGTCAAATTTGTACTGTTTAAGACTCTTATATTGATTATAATTGTTAAATGGGAGAAATCCTTAAGTTTTATTAAATATACCTAAAAATGGTTTTGTATAAAAAAATACATTTTAAGATGACCATTGTGTTAGCGTTGTTTGGGTTGGTTTCGCAGTAATCTGGTCATTGGAGCTGTTGGAATGGAACACTCGTTTCATTTCATTAGCTTGTTTAAGCATTTTTGTAGAAACTAGCCTTAACATGGCATGTTCCCGTAAAAGCATAACCATTTATACCCCTTTCTTCTATTTATTTAACAAAAGTGTCTTCAGTTTAATATATGTGACGTAAACTTTCCAAACCTTAGTAATTATATTTATTGTAGTTTGAAATGTTATAATTATGAAACTCAGTGACTTAATCGTTTTTTTTAATAATGAACGAGAAAAAAATACTTATATAAAATGTATTGTATGGCTGAAATAGAACGTTGAGGACTTAAGTGTTACTAAATTGTATATTTGTTGCAATAGCTCTCAGGTATTTTGCTAAGTTAAACACATTGTTTAGAATGTGATCTTCAAATGATCTTAACCTTTCATGACATCAATATAAATGATTGTTTGTTTGAATTTTCATCGTAAATTTGTGATCAAACAATATTTTATATGACGAATTTAGACCTTGAATCGTATGCTACTAATATAGACCACGCTAGTGTATTAAAGACAATGGTCTTCTTTCTTAGACTACTACATAATTTCTGCAATGAAAGCTAAAAGGGACCTTTTCAGAAAGGAAATGTATGTTCCTTTGAAGAAATATGCATTTGGTGCACTTTCTGTAGTATATTTTCCTACAATCAATATGAGTTCAGATGAAAGGCATAGTTGTATGCAATTTGTATAATTATACCTAACACTGACCTTGGTCTTGAATTTCGATGACATTAAGTATAGCCTTGTCAAAAGATATTTTTTAAGATTCATTTGTTATCAAAATTATTTCTTACAACTATTCGCATTAAAAATGTAATAGTTAAACTAAGAGAAGGTAATACATGTAAACCTGCAAAATGTCTACTGTCCACCCTCACTAAAATTGAACTTTATGCATTCCCAACATAAGTATGCCAATAAACTTTATGTGATAAGCCGATAACCATATTGTTCATGATTGCAAGTTATGCTTAAATTCAATTGTTTATCAATATTAATTGTTTAAGGGGAGCCGCAAATGGACCGGCAGACTTCAAATTTGACATTTCGCTTGATGACGACCCCTTGTACAGCTGTGTCGTAGAACAAATATCTACACATGAAGGTGCACTTTACGTACATATTTTTCATATCACCATGCCTAATCTGATAACTGATTGATTACAAAAGAGCCACATATATTTGTGTAAGTTACGTAACGAATAAAATAATGATTCGTCAAGCCTCATCATTACAATATTCTCAGCTTTACGTATATAGTTATGTACACATGGCCCTTAAATAATATTTCACACATTTGTTGAACATATTATTTATATATATATATTTTTTAAAGTCTTCTAAAATGACATGTTATGTTTCATGGGCCAACTTTTGTTAAGTCTTAAACATTTTGTGCGACACTACACGAACGTTTGACATTAGCTTTATGTTTGCAAAAAAGAGCATGTTTATATTAGTAAATAATTTTAAATTGTTCGCACACAGACGACGAAGGCGCATGCGGCTATACGGATCAAGTGTAAGTATAAGTTGTCTTCCAAATAAAATTTACAGTAAAGATATTCAGTTGTTAAAACAATTATTTGTGTTTTAGTTCAATTGATCAATGTCACTTTGGATCCTGTCAAATAATGCGTTTAGTACTGTTATGTGTTTGTGTTACACGCGGCGGAGTGTGTATGCATCCCCACATATTGAACTTCATTTGACACAGTTCAAGTGTTGTTTTGTTGTATCCTATTTATTTATTTTTGTACCAGACGGACACACATACTCACTGATCAACTTTACCCGGACAATACAAACGCCCACCGACACCGTGCAAGTGAACACAATGGCAATCGGCCCAACAATAAATTGTATACAGACAACCAACTTTATGGAATAATTAACAATGTCCCAACATTTGCCACTGGAGATCTTCTCTACTCAAAAGTTGGGAAAGATGACATTGGTGCACATTCAAACACAGCAAACAGACACTACTCAGTTGAAAACGATGATATCTCATTCGCCATAAATAGAAGCGATGATGAGCCACACTATCGATTAACCATTGAAAACAACGATAACGATGACCAGCTAAACTCAAATGCTGCAAAGGGCGATCCAGTATATTCAGTCATCAAAAAAGGCGACGCACAAAACTCGTTCGTTTAAAAGGATGGTTCGTCCGATGCAAGTGCGTGTTTCGATGACTCGCTCCTTTCAGAATTTGGAAGGAAGAGAAACATAGGTACATTTATTTGTTGGTTAATATATGTGTTGCTGTCGGTAATCATGCGTTTTAATTTCGTTGTAACTATGTTGTACATAAGAACAAATACAAACGTTTAAATAAGACATGGTACGTACGACTGTAAGGTGGTTCCTATTTTCAGATAAGTGGTTTGTACTCAATAGCCCCCCCCCCCCTCCTTAACCTCATGTTAAGTGCCTTATAATTTGATATCAGACAAGTCATAACCAGGAGAAACGAAGGGTAATAATATGGTCTTCCGTACGACATTGCAATTCTAATATTATATGGTATACATTTACAGCAGGCAAACATATGTAATATATTGCATTTTCCGTTTAAAACCTTTCGTGTGGAAACGTTTATGTATACGCATATACTATTCTAATTCAGTTTTTCTCTGTTTTAGATGTGCATGCGTCTGAATGGAACAGGTAAGTTCGTGATGGAAAAGTATAAATATGATTATTTGTAAAGGTTGGAAAATGTCATTATATTTTTAAATGAATGCATATTATGGTCACGAATCTAATTGTAGTGTTATAATGTAAATTAATATACTTTGTCTTTAGCTCATTTGGTAAATAAACATTACACGCAGTAATAACGGAACTAATTTGGTGTTCTTACGTTCTGTGTTACCCGTAGATATTTGAAAAAGCCATGACATTTTCAAATAAACTAGTATTCAATATAACTTACATGTGCTGATTTATTTATTGGTGAACAGTAAAGTGCCACCAACGCCGATGTGTTCCGCGTCCAATATCCCCACGTATAGCAAAGTTATCAAGAAAAACAAGCATGTTGTTGGTAAGAAATCACTGTCAAGTTGTAATACGAGCTATTAGAATTATTTGTAACGGTTGAAACATAGTTATCTGTTTACCATTTAACAAGTATTACTAGTGTAAATAACTGCTATTGATAACTAATTTTTCAGTGTTCCGATTGATCGGGTGTGTACATAAACTAGTACTAGCTTAAAGAAATTAAAATTAACGAATTAAAATATTCCTTATTGCAATAAAAACAGCCAAAAAGATGTTTAATACCTTGTAGGTTCAATGAGTGGTGATATGTAAGTAATTTTTAAATGTGATTGGTAAATAAACTCTTTGAATGGGGCATTTAGCCTTGACGCATGCAAGCATGATATGTGTAATGTATGTCTGATGGTGTTCGTTGTGCTGAATGGGAGAAACATGCTAGAATCGACGATTGTTTAACATTAAAACAATGCGCTCACAAGTAAATGTCACGCGCCTTCACCAATACTGTACACTTGATTTAAAATGGTGATATAGCATTAACATATAGCCATCGTATTACAAATTCATTTAATTAAATAATGTATGTACATATTTTGATATTTTTTCTAAGTATGATTAAATACTGCATGCAAGTCTCATTCAGTAAAATGATGTTAAAACGAATACCAATAGCATGCACATGTCAATAAATCCTCGAACAATCACAATATAATAGTAATTATAATTTGTGTAGCAAAGAATGTCTACAAATGCAATACTTAGTTTGTAATGTGTTGTATTGTTTTCTAAAGAGCTCGCAAAGGCTTACAGCACACTATTTAACTGATAGTGTCAAAGTCAAATTAAGTACCTTTGTTTACATGCCTGGTGTCTCTTTCGTTTCCAACAGTACTCTTACCAATTTGAGTAGCATGCCAAAGGATTATACCTACACTGTTGTCAAGAAAACAAAAAGAGACCAAACAGGTAACTCAATAATTTATAAAAAATTATTGGGAAACATTATTTCACATTCTAAAAGATGTATTGTTTTCTATTGAAGTATGAACAACACTTTGTTCATTGACAATATATTTTCTATAATTGTTCAGTCGTATTTTTTGTAGATGGTGTAGATGATTCAACCACAGGAAAAAAAACATGAATATACAAACCGTCACTTAAGGTCGAGACTGAAATATATATCTTCCTGCGTTTGAAAACCATAATTGATGAAACGAAACCAAAAAGCCATTGATGTGAAGCACTAAAGCGACGCTTTTTAACAGTGTATAGTTTGTCGCAAGGGTTAGTCGTGATCGTGATCGTTGCTTCTCGACATGATACTGAAATGTGTAACAAGCTGACAGACAAGCAAATGTAATTAAGGCAGTTAAAGAAGATGTAACGGATCATCCGATCGACTTTACAACCAAGAAGATTGAGTTTTACAAAAATAATCACAACATTCATATACAACACATCGTGTTTTTGTCAATAAAGGTACTGTTTGAGCACAATTTAGACAATTTTCATTGCGAAACAGACGTTCATTGTTTCGAGTTACTATGTTTTTCATTATTTCGAGTTACTATGTTTTCTCATGTTGTTTTTCTTTCGACGTAATTGAATAGTATATATATATATATTCGTATCTTCAATACGAAACTCAAAGTTACTTCACATACCAACAAACAGTATTTCTTAATCTAAATTTCACATAATTTTATCATGCCGTATTCTAAATCAAGAATGGCAAATATTTTAATTGCATTCAAATTAAAATACGGAACTTATTCTGTATTGTTTGTTGTAAACGTACGAATTCTAAACTTTAACAGTTTATCATTTATTTCCGTTATATATATTTTAAGCCAAACAGCTAGATTTTAGTATTGTCATATGATACATGCTATTGATTGTTTATAATATTAGATTGTGATTAAGTACTCGTGCTTTGAGCTTTTTATAAGAAATCGTTCACATTTGTTTTAAAATGTATGATGTTATAACGTTGATTTATTGAATTTATATATTGCAATATGATGATGTTACTTGAAATCGTTAGTTAATTATTTGTAGGTTGGCTCTTTGGGAAAAGTTTCGTTTGTATAAACCAAATAACATAATTTATTATAAGCTCTTAAAAAAACACAATAATTTAGTATAGGTTGTATATATTATAATATTAATAACAATGTTATTTTTTATATGGCCTGACGATGTGTGTGATTATGTTGTTATTGTTTGTATGGAAGAAGTTTATATTGATGCAAGATTTGTGTGATAAAATTGTTTAAGTCCAGGCTATGTCAGGGGTATATACTGTAAGATAGTGTACACGTGAACGCTGCAATATGTTTGATTCTATCCGAAATGGTTTTTGTTTGCTATCTGTTCTTCGTAAATTGCGTATTTATGTATATCTTTATATTTCATGATTACATTTTAAGCTTACACTTCTAGTATGTCTCTAAAAATGTTACATCAACCTACATCAACAATAATGAATACAATATTAAGCAAATAAAACAATATTATTTAACAGCGTTGTGTAGAATACTGTGATATGTTTGGAGGATAACACGGCTGGCGTGGATATTAAAGCCGCTAGGCGAGTCCAATGTATGTATGCCAGCTATGACGATAGCTGTAAACATCGTGGTTTTCGAGAAATATGCCCTCAGAGAAAATTAAGATTTAAAACATATTTAATTGTGGTATTTTTTCACCATGTTTTCGCACATCTGTAATAGGTCTTGCCTCTACATCATGTAGATTATTCGTTAAGGATACGTTCGAAGTGTACTCGGAAATGAAAGATCATTATCGTGTATATTAGGGATATATATCACTCACGCGCGTCAAATAAGGTAAGATTTTGGATGGCTACATTGTGCGAGTGATGACATCTGATTGGATGAATAAAATAGGTATTTTATAATGGCATGTTTATTTCTTGATAGGCTCCGGTGATTCATTCAGTGTTGAATTAGAATTGTTTAAAAAAAAAACAATTTATAGTCTTCACAAAACCGATAAATGCAACTTGAAAACTTCCCCAATATGCACACAATCTATTCTCCTGTTTGCGTAAAAAAATGTTGACATTTTCAGACATGCGGGATTTTATTAACATGTTCTTCCGCGATATTACTCAAAATGTGTTATTTTTGTTTTATGTTTTTTAATAACAGACGAATAGACTCGTTCAGAACTTAATTTTTACAGTTTATATAACATCGAGATACTTCAAGGACACTCTCTTTTCGCTTTAAAAGGCATTTGTAACCGTTATGACTTGTGAAAGTTTGATTTGTTAAATTGTAGGTGTTTGGAACGGTTGCCATTATTTTTTGTAACTATTACGGAGGGCAAACATCTATAAAGGACAATAATTTATTTCGATGAAAGATCTAAATTCAATTTGACTAAACACAAATCGTTAACATGTAAATTGTTATTACGTTCGTAAAGTAATCAATGGAACATGTCGGACTTTGGAGGAATAACGTTTTGGCATAATACAGTTTGTACGGATATCGTTTACCTTGTAGTGAGATCGTTTTTCGTGAAAGACCAATGCCTTTTACACAATGACTTAGTCACACTAAGAAGCCAATTGTCAAGTTAATAATGATATTTCACTACGAAATGTTCAATAATTTATGATATGTGTGTGTTTGACACTTAACGGGAGTCCGTTAGTCCGATACTCCTGAAAACGAGACTAGGACGCCTTGTTTTTGTGTCAAGGAAGTCCTTCAAAATCATCTTTTAATTATAGAAAAAAACGCAAAATATGCAACTCATAATTCTTTGAAAAACTTCCATCAATATATTTCTCTCCCGGATTTCTTTAATACAAAGTCTTAAATGGGTCTCAGTATTGTCCCAAACTAATGTATGATAAGAGATTGAAGGCTCTCTTCCATTCGAGCTTGAAGTTTTCCTTCTATTTCGTCTTTGTCATAACTATTCTTGTCAAACGCGTACATCGAAATTTTTACACCCTTTCCAAATAAAAGTTTGAACGTGCTTTTTGTGACATTTTAAAATACGTTATTTGTATCGTTTATTTAACATGATATTCATATCACCTCTTATTTTGATATGAGTGTGGTGTCACTTTAAACTTTAATGAATAAAACTGCTGGTGTACCTTCAGAGCACTGTTCTCGCATCCATAACCCACTAGTAACCAGCGTTTAACCAGCACTTAGAGGTGGGCTAAAAATAAACGCGGTAATAGGGCGGTTACTAGCAATGTCGTTTCTAATACAAACCGCTGAGACGCGGTAACCACCGCGGTCACCGTGATATTGCGGTTGTCGTGTGGTTAAATTGTTCATACAATCGGCCGCTTGACCTTACCTTTGCCACCAGCCTTAAACCAGTCTAGACTGTCTTCTTCCGATGTGCTTACTTTGCAGTGCTCATTAAGAAAGTATGTGATGTTTTTTGGTTTAATGTTATTATTAAAGCACTGTTCTGGTAAAAGTTCCAAATTGTCGATTTGGAATAATTGCAAATACTGGAAAAAAATAGAATGTATAAATTAAAATATTTTTTCTTGGAATACTTATTATGAAATAAGGTGTATGACATACAAAAAATGCTTAAAGCCTCTCTAACGATCAAAATCAACGAAATTTCGTACAATATTTCGTAAAATAGAGTTAAAAAATAGCAATTGCCGAAATTTCAACGCCAGATGTGGTCTGGTAACAAAGATGTTTGTAGATATAAAATGCACGTTTGTATTTGTTTGTGACACAATGAATTCCATTTTAATTTCCCGCAAATTTATCTATTCATACGACACAAGAACACTAAAATGGTACCATGTTAGTGTTAATGTGTCGTATGAATAGATATCAGTGTGGGAAATTAAAATGGAAATTATTGTGACACGAACAAATAAAAACGTGCATTTTATAACTTCAAATATCTATGTTACCATAACACATTTGGCTTTGACATTTTGGATATTGCTATAAGGAGCATTGATTTGTTATTGGGTAACTTTATTTTACGAAATACTTTTCGAAATTGCAGTTGATTTTTGAGTATTAAGTATTAAGTAAATGTTCAGAATTGTATTCCAGCCTTTCTCATATATAACAAAACGTTTGCACAGTAACCTTGTTTCCATTCTTTAGCAAACATTGTTAAACATTTAGGCAAAACATAGATAGCATTTTAAGCATAGTATATCAACATTTAATATAATACACAATATGGGATAGGTTAATTTGAACATTTTAAAGAATATGTGAAACATATACAAC
This sequence comes from Dreissena rostriformis, assembly GCA_007657795.1. Lineage (NCBI taxonomy): Eukaryota > Metazoa > Mollusca > Bivalvia > Myida > Dreissenidae > Dreissena > Dreissena rostriformis. The sequence continues at coordinate 33,765 of VMBQ01002169.1, forward strand.
ATACTTAAAAGAATGTGAAGCATGCGGAAAATTCAATGGACTCCTTTTCTGTCACTGCTTTGTAAATAAGTTAGGTATGTACTCATACATAAGACAAAATAGGTGTCAATTTAATAAATAAAACAATTCTTATAAATTATTTTGTGATAAATCTGTATAAATTAAATGCACTATTTTGTAAAGATTTAATGCATGAGTTAGTTTACAGCTTAATTAACTTAACGTATCCAATTTCGTGTTGGAAATCTTCCACAGCTGCAGATGGAAATAATCTTTGGCAACTGTTTAAATGATATCTCCAGCTCGACTTTCAATACATTTCAGATTTGTTTTAATTGACAGGCTTCATATTTTGTGTTGACAGCATGTTATTCACACACTCTTAATGATCAACGCTGACTAGCATTTTTAAATACAATTGGATAGCACTTGCTCCCACTGTGTACAAGATGTACAGCCGTATTTAAATGAACGTATTGTAAAGTGGACTGAAAGTAGTGGTCTAATTGATGACGAGCAGAATGGTTTTCGTACAAAACGTAGTACTGTCGACCATATATCGAGTCTCACTAATATAATTGTTGCAAGGAAAAAGAACAAACAATCTACAGTTTGTGCATTCATCGACTTTGAAAAAGCTTTTGACTATTAATAGACCAATTCTTTGGCGTAAGCTAGATGAATGTGGCATGTAAACAAAGATTCTCTATGCAGTTAGGTCCCTTTATAAAGATGTATAAGCTTGTGTACGAGTAAATGGTACGTGTACTGATTGGTTTAGTGTGAATACTGGTGTAAGACAAGGATGTTCGTTGTCTACCATACTTTTTAATTTGTTTATTAATGACCTTGCTATTATGTTAAAAAATATGCATAAAGCTATTGAAATCGACGATGAAAATATTTGCATGTTATTATTCGCTGATGATATTGTATTGATTGCTAAGAATGAGAACGATTTGCAAGAAATGTAAACAATGCTAAATTCATGGTGTGTGAGAAATGAAATGGGCATTAATGTTAGTAAAAGTAATGTAGCAAACTTAAGACCAAATTCATTTCCATGGTCAAACTTTGTTTTTAATTGTGGAGATTGTAAAATTGAATATGCTAGTAAATATGTGTATCTCGGTTAAGCCCTAACCGAACATCTAGATTATAATCACAGCTAAGATATTAGCTCAGTGTGCTGGTCGTTCATTAGGACTAATCATTGCTAAGTACAAATCATTCGGTGGTCTACCCTATGATGTATACACAAAGCTATAGTATTCTTGTGTTGCACCAGTAATCACATATGCTACGTCCGTGTGGGGTGTTCAAACCTTTTCATGTATACATGCTCTTCACCACAGATCTATGAGGTTCTACCTTGGTACTGGTAAATATACACCCAATGTTGCGGTGCAAGGTGATATGGGTTGGAAACCAATTATTATAGATCAATGGAAGTCGGTTTTTAACCATTGGCATAAAATTAATTACAGATGCGCTACCTTAAATTCAGAATTTTAAAATTCAGTTTGTGTCGATATTCGCAACAGCATCAGCACTTAAGGACAGCAATTTAACAATAAGGTAATAAATATTGTACACACAGCTTCCAAGCTTTGTGTTTTCAACAAAACATGGCTTTTTCCTGGCGACCCTGCCTGAACGTGTGCGGTATTGGCAAATCCACAATCGATAATGTTACATGTAACATACAAATATCCCACAGGCTTTTAAACAATTAACATTTGAGTGATGTTATTGTTATGGAACTGGTCGGAGTCTGCACTTTTCAAACAATTTATAGGAGGAAAAAATAATATAAGCAAATGCAACTACCACAATCATCTGAATAAATTACGACTAAACTCGTAATCGAGCGATATCGCAATAAAACGGGTGGTTATAAGGTGTTCACTACCGTTACAATAGCTACAGTTCTTATTGTGACGTATCGTATTTCTTACGATTCAATGCTTGCCTGTGCCGTATAGATTACAGGTAGCAAACATGGACGTTATTTCTTGTGAAAATAGAGGAGTAATTGGAAATCGATTTTGGAACAAAGATATAAACTTAAGATTGCCATACAGCACGAAAAGGTAGGTAATTGTCGTAAACGGAAGAGAATGTAATGCTATTATGTAATCGGGGTGGTGTGTGTGTNGGGTAAGTCGTTGATATCGGCCATGCTTAAATGAGTGCCTTTAAAATTACAAACATTTGTTGTATTGAAATCAATAATTCTTTAACTGATCTGTATGAATACGGTTTTGTATAATTGTGAATGTTAACGTGCGTTTGTTTAATTCGCAACGCAACATATTTGTTTGTTTTATAGTCAACAGAAAATTACCACATCCAATATATTGATTAAATTAGATATTAAGAATGAATCAATTCGATGAGATTATTATCAATTCATGTTTTTAGGTCGAATTGAAGTGTGAATGTATGGCGTTGTATGTGGTACTCATAATGTCATGAGAACTTACTTTTAATATATGTTAAATACATTGCTTTGATGCTGTTTTTGTTTCCTTTTGTGCTAAAACATATTGGAATCAAATATTTTGTAATTGAATCTGATTGTGTGTGACCATACCCGATGACTTTATAGTTGATGCTAAGTCATATGAAGTACCTCTACACATAAACTGATATAAACGCCTACTATCATGATATAACAAATATATCTGACACCTTTGTATCAAGTTGATATCAACGTATAGGTGTGATAAAACCATAAGTTTGTGTCAGATCATGTTTATATCATTCAATGTATAGAGGTACTTTATTACTCGGGATTAACTATGAAGTAAGGCATGACTTGGATTCAACAAAACAAACAATATCAAACCACAATTTATTACATTTGATATGCAAATAGCAGCAAAACAGCAACACAAACGCATACATAAAAAGTAAGTGCACGTGCTAATTACGTCATGTTATAAACGTCAAACGTAATACAACATATTAATTCCAGCGCATAATGCCCAGTCGTATCTATTAAATTTTATTATTTCTGTAAACATAATCGCAAAGAGGTATGAAAAACAGACAAATAGGTTAATAAAACATCGTTTTGTTATATATCAGGCTCGACTGTTATTTAATTATAAGCCCCATCTAATTGATAACAAAACGATACAATAATAACCTGTTAATTTATATATATATTATCGCAATACTTGTGATGTCTCTAGAAAGACTTGCCCTTATGATTTTGCAGGTCGTAATGCTGCTTTTGCGTGGATTGATCGTTTTTATTATTCAAGGTAAGGGCTTTGGGTATACTGACCACAATATTAAACCATTTGAACCGAACAATGTAAATAATGAATAATATTCAGTATAAAATAAGTATTTATCTTAATTTAGACTTAGATTGTATACATACGTTTATAAAATTGGTACGGTACTACTGCCCATGACTATATAACTACATTTAATTCATCGGTTACCATTGACGTCGGTTAACACAAGCAAAGAGTTTGATATATGTTTTCGTCTTACCCCTGTATCACTACATGTAGTTAGTGCACGGCCGGTAATCACGGGCGCCACCTCTTTTTTTTGCGATGCATTTATAAATGAGCCAATGCTACTTCCGAGGTGGCGCTAAGGACCGGATGTTTTGAAATTTCACGGATAAGTCTACATTGTGGGTAGGTTTTATATGCTTTTTCAACATATTTCTCGTTATTTTAAAAATCGGGCAATGTAGTGCGATTCAGCGAAGATTTAGTCATCCACAAATGTACAGAAACATATTATAACAACCCATTTGGAAACATGAGGACTTTTATAAGTTGATGCATGGTGAAAGTTTTTAAAGAAAATCGATGTATTTTGCCTGTTTGACGAGCAAATTCATACCTAGTGAAATCGCTACGACATCAAACCATTGCTTTGAACATGTTCAAGTTGTTTCATGCACAAAAACATTGCCTTCTTGTCGATCTAATAGATAATTTTGCATTCTTCCAAAAGAGATGGAGCCAATACCAAGGAGGTGGCGCTAATGACAGGAGGTGGCGCTATTTTAATTTTCGGTATCGACCATACACTTGTGTGTGGTTTTCCAGGTTGAGTGTCCGATCTTTTTCTTTTCTTAATTCTATCAAAATGAAATATAATCAAAAAAGTCTACATAATTATGAAGAAACATATGTTGCAAAGAGATTTTGAAGATTTCTGTCATTGTATATACTATAAAATTGGAAAGTAACATGAGTATAATGTAATTTAAAACAAGATGTGTTTGTGAAACACCATGACCCCTTTTGGGCGATTTTGACCCATATATTAGACCTTTGACCTTGAATGATGACCTTGACCTTTCACCACCGAAACTTTGCCGCTCCATGAGATACACATGCATGCCAAATATGAAGTTGCTATCTTCAATATTGCAAAAGTTATGGCAAATGTTAAAGTTTGACGCAAACACACAAACCAACAAACAGACAGGGCAAAAACAATGTGTTCCCCAGTATAGACTGGGGGACATAAAAATACTTTTTTTTAACAATTACATTGAAAACAACGGTTAAATTGTTGTTGTTTTTTTTCACTTGTTAGTCGCATATCCACCTAATGAAATGTGTGTTATGAAGTGCACGTATATTCAAACCACACAAAATTGTTCTTAAATAAAACATTATACTATGGGAGATCACATCATAACTGTCCCCACATGGCCGATTATGAGTTTAAGGTTTCACCATTGAAATAGCATGGTATGCTTACTCGTACCAGCTTGGCGGTCATGGTGTGGTGTTCAGGGGGTATCAAATTTCAACCGCGCGCTTTGGATTTTTCAACAAATGATACAGATTTACTCGCATTTAAGCGACCTAATTTCGACTTTATCAATACACACTATACCATGCATAGAGTAAAATTGCGTATGCATGAATTTATATTTATTTATTTTTTATTAACATCAGCAAATGCAGCAACGACACCAACAATGCCGCTGCAGCTAATGTTGCCATATTTAATAATTGATAAACGGATATGTATTATGCATAAATAAAAAGTCTTTAAAATGCATCAATATGTATTTATTCACTTATTATTATTAACAGCAACATCAGCAGCAGGAGCAACAATAATATGGGTTGGGGTTTCCTTAGATGTTGTTGTTTTTGCTGCTGCTAATAATAATACTAATAATCAGTAAAGGAATACATATCAATGTAAACCTTAATAATCTTTTGCATGCATCGATATGTATGTGTTTATTAATTATTAGCAACAACAACCTCAGAAGCAGGAGCCACAAAAACACGGGCGGGGTTTCCTTAGATAATAATAATTATTATTTAAGGAGTCCATATCAATAAATAAATAGTCTTGTGCAAGCATTGCTAAGTATTGATTTATTAATTATAAGCAACAGCATAAGTAGCGGCATTAGAAGTAGAAGCACCGAAGCAACAGTAGAAGTAGTAGTAGTAGAAGAAGTAGTATAAGTAGCGGCATTAGAAGTAGAAGCACTGCAGCAACAGTAAAAGTAGTAGTAGTCAACCAACATGACTTTCCATCGATGTTCATCTGATTATCTTTTACGCTACAGTACTATTACTTGTTATAGTAGTAGAAGTACTAGTAGAAGTAGTTAAAGTGGAAGTAGTTATAGTACCCATTGTATAAGTAGCGGCAGTCGTAGTAATAGAGGTAGTAGCAGCAGCAGCAACAGTAGTAGTAGTAGTTTTTGTTGTTGAAGTACTGGTAGTAGTAGTAGTAGAAGAAGTTTGATTAGTTATAGTAGCATTTGTATAAGTAGCGGAAGTAGTAGTAATAGAGATAGTAGCATAATCAGCAGCACTAGAACTTTAAGTAGTAGTTGTTGTAGTTGAAGTAATCAAGAGCTGTGTTTGTCAGAAACACAATGCCCCCTTCTGCGCTTTGAAGTCATATATTTGACCTTTGACCTTGAAGGATGACCTTGACCTTTACCTTTCACGACTCAAAATGTGCAGCTCCATGAGATGTACATGCAAGCCAAATATCAAGTGGCTTCAATTTTCAATTTTCCAAAAGTTATGACCAAGGTTTAAGTTTCGGGACAGAATGACAGACAGATAGAATGACAGACAGACAGGCCAAAAACAATATACCCCCTCTTCTTCGAAGAAGGGGTCATACAACAGGTTAACGATTAAAGACCGAGCTATCCTTATTTTTTGGAAATGTTAGTGGGAACAAACGACATATTTAAGCCTTATTAAGATTCGCTGACCTTTGCCTTTTCGCGAATTAAGCATTCAGATTAGGGGACAAAACTCATCGTTTCAAGCAGAAGTAACATCTCTAAATTAATTCGTGATTTATCTTACTGAATGAACACATTCTACAACTATTTTTAGAATGTTGAGAATCTAGTTCTTGGATTTATTGAGTATTACATAATTTGGGTTTAAGTCGTACAATATCTTTTATTGTGGTCGCTGATTTCTTAATTGAGTTGGTTATACATCTTGGGTTTTTTAGAATGTGTATATGTTCTGTATAGATTATGGTTTACGTATTTACGTTGAAAAATATTAAAAAGATATGAAAAAGGAACATTATCTATCAAATATAAGTCATTTGATGATTCATATATCGTTTATTTGCGCCACCTCCTGTCATTAGCGCCACCTGCTTGGCATTGGCTCCATCTCTTTTGGAAAATTACAAAATAATCTATTAGATCTGCAAGCCGCATATTTGTTTGTGAATGCAGCAACTAGAGTTTGTTGAACGCAATCGTTACATGTCGTTAGCGCATTAATCGGGTGGAAATTTGCTCGCCACACAGGCAGAAGACATAGATTTGCTTTCAAACACTCCACCATGCCACAACTTATAAAAGTCCTCACGTTTCCAAAATGGGTTGTGATTGTATGTGTCTATACATTTGTGGAACAAATAATGTTCGCTGAGTCGCACTACATTGCCCGATATTTGAAATAATGCGAAATATGTTGAAAAAACATAGAAAACCTACTCACCTTGAAGAATTATCCGTGAAAATTCAAAACATCCGGTCATTAGCGCCACCTCGGAAGTAGCATTGGCTCATTTATTAATGCATTGCAAAAAAAAGAGGTGGCGCCCGTCATTACCGGCCGTGAAGTGGGTGGTACAATAAATTCAATGTTGTGCACTCTTGTCATGATGATATTTTAGTATAACATTTTGTTCTGCAACCGATTGTAAGCAAGTATTTATTCATGGACTCAACAATATATGTGTCTGTACTTATCATATTTGGTATAGCATTAATGCTTAAAGTAAACTACACAAGGCCGTGTTAAATGCTGACCTGTCTATTTTAATTGATACGAACACTTTAACTATATGTAATTTAATGTCAGACTTATGTTTATTGTAATTATTTCAGTGCTCAATGAAAGTCATGGAAATGTTTTGCTTGGCAAATGGAATGAGACATCAATGGAATGTTCGTCAAAATCAGAACTTACATTCACGTTTATCAGCAAAACATCAAATAGATCACGAACTATTGCAGAGTGTGACGTAATGAGCAAAACATGTTTTATGCTGGACAAATCTTTGCAAAACAAGTACAGAATTTACTTCACTGGCCACGGAGGTATTTTACAAATTACCAGTCCAGAAGAAACACGTGGAAAATATACATGCTTCGAAACGTACAAACCAGAAATGTTTGCCAGCACGACCATTATGTCGCGTACATCTTCCGCGGGTGATAATTCCGTAAAAGATTCAATGAACACTGTGACGGGCAAGACAATAGAATGTTCTTCAAACTCGGAACTCACATTTAAATACTCTAGCATTAAAACAAATGTTTCTCGCACAATCGCCGAATGTGACCAAATGTCAAACTCATGTTTTATGTTTGGAATAGATATTAACAGCAAATACACAATTTCCTACACTGATCGCGGGGGAATTTTGCACATACAAATTTTAGACGATGAAACAACTGGCACATACATATGTTGTGAAACCTACGATCCCAATAATTGTGTCCGTACTGATATTATGGCTGACTTTACCAATGGAATTTATAACGCAACCGACGTTGTCCGTGACGTGTTACAGAATGAAACGGGTATATTTTATTTACTAGTGTCATTCTTGTGTTTTAGAGTTGTATTGTATCGGTTGCAAGAATTCTTCCAAAGGCCTCATGTATGAGGGTATATATTTTGCTGTTAAGTGTAACGTCTTATTTTTAGTTGTGATATTGATACAAATGATTATGTAACATAAACGTGCATAACCATAGTGCCGCATTAAATATGTTATGAGTTTGTCGTAATCCCTAAAAGGATTTAACGGTTGATGTAGTAAAACTGATGAATTCTATGTTGTAGAAAATTCTTCTGGGGAACCTAGCACGGACAATGAAACTGTTTACTCAATTGTGATTCCTGCATGTGTCTGTGTGGTTGTCATCATTATCGGATTGGTCATTTATATTCAGATACGAAGTAAGTATTTTTTTCTAATAAGCGTTATTATATTAAAGCCATATATTTAGCAGCTTCTGAAGGGTTCCATTGATATTCACCTGTGTCATTCAAATTACTTTTTTCAATTACAGAAAAAAATATATGTAATTAACTGTTTCAGCGGTAAGAGCTTATATGAAATGCCCAAATATGTATTCAAGTACAAGTATTGTTTTTTTTTGGTCGCTTCTCAGCACCACTTTAAGCAGAGTTCAATAAAACTGTATAATTCTATTACGTTATTTTTAAAAGCCGAAGTGCGTTGATAATGTGTGGGAATAATGTTCTCAAATCTAACAAATCAGATAATCATCTCTTAAAGAAAATACACAGGCAAACCGAACAAAATATCAACGTCGAACATGTATATGTTCTGTTGACTTTTGTTAATAGCAGTAACACACACGCACTGGCCAATGCACATGTTATAAATCATCGCCCGAAATGTTAGAGCCGAACGATTCATGAAGGCTACTGTAGTCAAGAGTGTTAGATGTTCAAAACAAATAACAACATACAAATCAAAAATAACTCTTAATTCTCGTGATAGTAGAATGTTTCGAAGAATAATATTTGAGACATACACTTAATGTGTTATTTGCAAAAACCAACCCATTCATATTTGGTCACGTAATTTCAGAGATTACAAGATTCACAATCAAGATAAAATTCTAAGACATAAGCCACTAGACCCAAAGCCAATTAACAAAAATTCACACTCGTTTTTGTTTCGGCGTAGATGTCTAAGCTCATCAAACGGATGGGGACAAAATCGCTAATGTTAGTGATTGCGATTGTTTAACGGTTTCATATTTTTAAAAGATTTAAAGTTAAATAATTTAGCGGGGACATTAAAGTAATAATACGGAAATGTCGAGAGAAACAACGACACCCTGTTGCATGAACAAAAATATCATTAAGGATGGTGTACATAATCCACAACTCTTGACAAAATTTGGAACGGTATTTAAAATTGTATGACTATCTTTTTTTTTTAAATAATACTGTTGGTTTATTAAGGTGTACTACTTATAATAATGTAATGAATTTTACCTTTGCTTAATCTTCTCTGTTTCTTTTCAAGACGCCGGAAATGGATCTTCGGAACGTGGCTGATTGTTATTTCAACAGTAACTAGTGTTGTGATCACGGATTTAGCTTGCATTCTCAGATGGGCGCGGTTAATAACTAGAAAAGCATACCTTTGTCCAGAGCATATCATACAATGATAGTATATGGCTATTACATTTTGTACATAATATACATACATGTATATTTAACTAAACTTTTGCAATCTTAAGCGTATACTGAAAGTAACAAGCCTGTGCGACGAAAAATTCGAACACCCGAGGACAAAGTAAGGGGCCACACAATTGTTGAAATACAGAGGAGTGCCATGAGTTTATATTATAAATCGGTGTCGCAAACGTTAGTGAATGAGTACTGACTTGAAGTGACTAGAAATACTTAATTAGGGTAATGCGTGAAATTGATCTCGAAGGAACTAATGATTATCACGGCGAAGATATGTCTCGAAAGGTGCTAACGTGTTGTGGCATGCAGATGGTTACGACATGTTAAAAGCATATGGACGTGAATAAACGGAACAATCAACGGGTACAGTCGACGCATGTTATGGCTCTAAGTATCATACAGCATCAACTCTCCCGCACTCATAGCGCCATACTAACTAGACACATTAAACGAATTAGACATTACTTAAAGGCTTCTTCGTCGAGGAACTGAAATGTCAACGCTTAAATTGTTTCAACAATGTTACTATACGACAGCGAATCACAATTGAACAGGTTTAGGTATGGAATAAGTGTTGCAAATCAGCGTATAGAATCCTGGTAGGGATAACTTCGTAGAGATTGGATGCACTCGTGGAATTTATGTGTTCACATTTGATGCATATGATAATGTGTCAAGGATTGAATCCAATCAGAACTCAACATTAAAGTTCAGCATTTGAACGCTAACAATATTTGAACTCAAAAGAAAACTGATTTGCCTTGCGGAAGGCCGGATATGAAGTATTTTGTACCTGAAATATGTGTCGGATAGAAACACCAAAGACAGATGACATGCTAAGCATTTCTCTACAAATTAAAGTTGGAGACACATAAGTTATTTTGTGTTTCCTGAAGTCATCAAGAATTGCCATGTCGGTAGAACATTTCAAAACCTCAAAACTGCTTATCAGACAAATGTTACGAACTATATCTGAAACAGGAAAATCTATATAAATGAAATACACATGTATTGTCGTATCATATTTATAAAACCTCAAAACTAAGTCTACGTTTGGTGGCTCTGTGTGCTAGGTTCAGATACAGTAAAAATAAGAAAATAAAGAGTTAACATAACATTTATGTTTAATCGTTTTTATGAATCTTTAAGAAAAATTATCATAGCGTTTCTTAATTTGCCGTGCATATTTGAAGCACATGAACTTGAAAACTAAGCCAGAGTTGAACTTAAAATTGGGATATATAATAAGAACATTAAACATGTGAAACATCATTAAAGCCCCTTTAACGCTTAAAATCAACGAATATTTCGTAAAATAAAGTTAACACATACACAATCAGTGCTCCTTATAGCAATAGCCAAACATTCAACGCTAGATGTGGTCTGGTAACATAGATTTAACAAGATATAAAATGCTCTTTTTTAATTTGTTGTTACACAAAATATACCATTTTAATTTCCCGCAACGAATCAATTCATACGGCACACGAACAATAAATTGGTACACGAACACGTTTTGAATATAGTGTACCACAAAAAATAAAAAAGAGCATTTTGTATCTTGTTAAATCTATGTTACTAGAGCATATCTAGCGTTGAAATTTTGGCAATTGCTATAAGCTATATATGTGTTAACTTTATTTTACGAAATATTTTACGAGATATTCGTTGATTTTGAGCGTTATAGGGGCTTTAAAATTAATAAATTTGAATTTTACAAATTTAAATATTATTTAAACATACAACTGAAAACATGAAGGAAATGTTATATTATATGTACATTGAATTATAGTAGTACCACATGATTCTCAAGACCTGTCGAATGTTTATCTGTCATAAAACTTTTCTCTAATGAGATTATGAAGTCATATAAACCTCTGAAACTTAAGAACAACAATTCTGAACATTATAACTTCACATGTTATATCCGGTTTGTATTATCTCAGATACTAAATAACCAAACACCAGTGTTATTCGTTTTATTGGAATAATTTATTGCATTAATACAAAGAAAAATCAGTATGATAAGCCACATGTATATAGAGTAGAGGAATACTATTCAAGTTCATGTTCACATAAAATTCCACGGGTCAAGGAACATCAGGTTGTCTCCCCTGGTAACATGGATGATCTCTTTTAACCACCGTATCCACCCGTACCGGTACCTAAAACATTGCAAGTATAGACAAAGTTGTAAGTGAGTGGCATGTAAAAAGAGTTTGCATACGATATTTAAGTTTGCGAGTTATTAGGAAAGAAAGTCCAGCGTGTGTAAAGCCACGATTTAGTTTGATGCACTATACATGCACAAATACATTGCACTATAACAAGTTACGTGAAGGCAAACATTTGTGTTTAAATAACATTAGTATATAAACAGGACAGAGAGTGTAGCTACTAATAATACTGGCGTTTTTAAGAGAGCGAAATATTAAACTTTTGAACAGGATTTTACGGGTATTCAGAAAAAGGAACAATTATGTAGAAAAGAAATACGAAAGAATACTCAGCTTTTAAGAAAGACAGGTATATAATAAAATCGGATTATGTGTTGAGCAAGATAACTAATGGATGCACATTGTTTGTACTTGCATTTTCATGATTCTAAAACGATACGTGCATAATTTCCTTAAGGCATAAAACAAATATACCGTTGTGCAACAACTCATCAACAACTTATAAAGGAAAGCCCGAACTTGAGAAAATCATTCTAAAATAAAGCTATCATTTCAATGTAACACAGAGTCATGTTAGATTCAAAATGATTTAAGCATTAACGTTATATATTGTTCACGAAACAACTGATAATAATTTAGATCCGTGGCTATTTAACACCTCGGACAAACACCCGGCTGGTAAAATTAGTTTTAAATGCGTACGACTAAAAACTCCAGATCGTTGTTAATATACCAATAAACAATGATGCATCTTATGATCTTGAATATTATTTCTTAAATACATAGCAACAGTTTGCTTACTTTCGCATTCGCAAATTCTGCAATGGGCAACGTCGTACTTGATGCAATAGGGATGGCAGTTCGGGGGTAGTGGGGCACAATCCATCCCGCCTCCTGGAAATGGATCATATACATTTAGTTCTCTTGTCGGTATTGATTTTAAAACAATAAGGGATGACAGTTCGGGGAAATGGAAGCACTTTCCATCCCGCCAGAAAATGTTTCATATACAATTATCTCACTTGTCTATACTGATATTGATGCAATAGGGATGGAAGTTTTGGGGACAGGGTGCACAGTTCATTCCGTCTTGAAATGTTTCAAATAAAATTATTTCCCTTGTCACCGTTGTCGGTAATGCTATTGATGCAATAGGGGCAGTTCGGGACAGGGTTTGGGCACAGTCCATCCCGCCAAGAAATGGTTCACATACAATTATTTCACTTAACGGTAATTCTATTGATACAATAGAGATCACAATTCTTCTGGTAGCGAGGGGGCGCAGTCCCTCCCGCCTTGAACTAGTTTATATAAGATTGTCTCCCTTGTCGGAAAGGATATTGGTAAAAGGGATGACAGTTCGAGACTAGAGCACCTCAGTCCATCCAGCCAGGATATGGTATATACAGATGTTATGTTATTTCATGATCGGTAATGATATAAATCCAAAAGGGTCTTTAGTTCAGGGGTTCATGGGCACTGCCAAACTCGCCTGGAAATGGATCATAGACAATCATCTCAATTGACGGTATTGATATAAATACAATAGAGTAGACAGTTCGGAAACACGGGTGGGGGAGGCGAAGTCCATTCCGCCAGGAAATGGTTCGTTTACAAGAACCTTTTATGTCGGTAATGATATTGATGTAATATGGATGGCAGTTCTGGGATAGCGGAGCACAGTTCCGCCTGGAAATGGTTCATAAACGATTATCTCTCTTTCCGGAAATGATATTGATTCAAAAGGAATGGCCGTTCATGTAAAGAGTGGCACAGTCGGTCCCGCATGAATCTTTTCATATACGATTATCTCCCTTGTGGGTAATGAAACTATTACAACAGAGGGTGCAGTTCAGGCGAAGGGATGCACATTCCATCCCGCCTGGAAATAATGTATATCATTATATCCCTCTTCGGAAAGATATACGTGTAATAGCGACGTGATTTTTGATTAAGGGAGTATTTCCGATCCCACCTGGAAATGGTTCATATACAATTATCTCCCTTGTCGGTTATTATATTTTTACATTAACGGTTGCAGTAAATCCCGCCTTGAAATGGCTAATGTACAGTTATCTCCCTTTTCTGCTGTAATAAACGTTATCTCATAAAAACACGCAAATTTTATTGTGTACATATGCTTGTTATCATTTTTTTGCATGAAACAAACTGGATTTGATTGAGCGTAAGCGACAATCCAAGTATTACAGTCAAAACGTGTAAAGCGGAGGCAATCTTGACTGAGATATGTGTCGTGTTCTGAGAAAACTGGACATAATGCTTGTGCGTCAATTGTCATCCCAGATAAGCCTGTGCAGTCCGCACAGGCTAATCAGGGACGACAATTTCCGCTTTTATGGAAATTTTCGTTTAAATGATGTCTCTTCTTCCCAAAAATCCAGTTTAGACGGAAAGTGTCATCCCGGATTAGCCTGTGCGCACTGCACAGGCTTATCCGGGACGACACTTTACGCACAAGCATTATGCCCAGTTTTCTCAGAACACGACACAATTACCTCTAGTGAAGCCTCGTTAGTAATATGGTGAGTGAAAAAAAAAGCGTTTCTAAAATGCTCGAACCTGCAGCGCCGCCAGCACGACCACCTCCGCCTCCGACCGCTCCACCGGAAGCACCGCCGCTACTTCCGCCACCGGTCATTGCCGCCCCGCCTCCGCTAGAGGATCCGCCGCTACTTCCGCCGGAAACGAGTTGTACTGTACCACCTTAAATTTTTTTAAACTTACAGCATATTTTATTAATGTTAATCCTGCATTAAGTAAAATAAGTTCTTGGCAAGAACGGGCGGAAGTTTACAAGTAGACAAGGATAGTTTTTTTTTTGCGGTGGCAAATGATTATTCAAAACAGGTTTTTAAGCTACAAAGTAACTGATTTTTAAAAATTTTGTTTGTTAAAAATAAAATAAATAAGGACATATGTCATTTCTTTTTTGTCTTAATACAACCTCGTAAACAAACCATATTTAAATACAACACAAGCACCTGATGATTTCAAAATAATGATAATTATGTTCAAATGTAGTATATTTTAAGTTTCAGAATAATGACCTTTAATTCAGAATTATTGAAATAGATGTCATTGAACTACAGTAAACTTGAAATTATGCGCTTGTCATACTTGAAGAAGTTGAAGAATATTCAGACAAAACGTGTTTTACAGAGTAATTTTCATGGTGGTTAAGTTGTTGATGTGTTTGATGATGATGCTGATGCTGATGATGCTGATGATGCTGATGATGATGATGATGATGATGATGACGATGATGGTGATGATGATGATGATGATGATGATGACGATGATGACGATGATGATGATGATGATGATGATGAAAATGGAAAGAAGACGAGGATTTGAAGCGACTGTACAAGAATTATGATATTCTTCAAATAAAATGACACATATGCCCTACTGGAAGAAGAATTTGAAGAGTTTTAGTGAGAAATGAGGATTCTTAAAGTCATTTATCGCCCATTTCATACCGGAAGTGGATCCACAGTCGGTACAGGAAGATTCGCAGCCCGATCCGCATTCTGATGTTTTCAGCTGAATCACCTGTAAACAAATAAATATAAAGTTATCGCTTTAAACCTCGCCGTTTAGAAATACAAAGCAGTTCTAAAAGCCCATGCAATTTTGACATCATACGTACGGTAAACTTCCTGCGTTGCCACCGTGCGTTTCGTAATTACATTTCGTAGTATTTCGTGTTCTTAAACATAATTATCGTCGTATCCTTCACTGTGTGCTAGATTGCATGATTTCGTATTCTGTACTTACGTGTAGTTTACGACCGTATTCAAAAGTATGCTGAGATTGTTTATTGTTATAAATAAAAGTTAACAAATTATTTTGTATCTATTTATATCGCAACATATTATATCTTATCATAATTTATTCATAGTTCTGTATTTTTATCGAATTTTATCGTTTACAATCGTATCGTTACTTACGTGTGTCGTCTCTTCACAACCGGATGTGCACGACGGCTGCTTGCAAGCGCAGCGAGGACAGCCGTCACTTCCGGCATCCATAAGCACGTAACCATTAGTGCAGCTCGCCATACACTGGACCGTGACGTCACACGTGTGCACAGCTACTTCCGGTTTCTTTTCGCATACGTCATGGCAGACGCCTGTGAAATAAACATTAGGCAAAACCTATTCAATTAAGCTGAACAGCATAAGTTTTACGACTTTAACGGATACTGTTGATATAACCCATACTTGATGTATTCAAAAGAGATCATGAGAGCTTCAAAGAGCAGGGATCGATCCCGGGACCACCCGATCGCTTGACAGACATTACGTTTACCACGCCAGTGTTTCCGGTAGTTGTTTTGTGAACACGTTTCGGATGCGAAGGATTTAAAAACAAAAGGGCGTTGATATAAATTAATGATAACGTCACTTAAAGGCTGTTTCTATACTTCTCTTTGTGTCATTAATATTTGACGACATTATGGTAATGGAAAAAAAGCATTTTATAGTGGTTTCAAGTTAGAATAACAGTTATGTAATGCAATAATTACACTTTTAATGATAATGTTTATGTTTTGAATGGCACTGCTTATGTTTTGAGTAATAACGGCTGTGTTAAACTAATAATGTTCAGGTTGGAAATATAATAAAATCATCGTATACTAACTAAGGTCACCGTTGTTAAACTTCATGAACATTAAAAACATTTGCTCAACGTCCGATGAAATGCTGTTTAAAAAAAAACACACACTAACGAGTTATTCATCCGCTGAAAACAGCGATTCAGATATCGGATGCTAATACATTAAATAATTAATAGGATGTCTTCATTTCCCATAACAAACTCTGCACTTGATACGTAAACATGAAGGTCAGCAGAAGATAGCCTAACTCTTACTACAAAAAGCACGTGTTCCTGTAATAGCCTAACTCTTACTACAAAAAGCACGTGTTCCTGTACCTTTACAAGAATACTCCGTCAACAAAAACTGGATTAAAATTGTGATAAATCAAAACATTAAAGCGGAATAAAATCTTAAATGTTTTCATAAATACTAACTTGTCTGGGTATTTATGCAGGTGCATTGTGGGCAGCCATCATGTCCCTCCGTCCCCAGGGTGTATCCGTGCGCGCATTCGGACATGCATTTTACGGTGCCTGAGCACTTACTAATCAGTGTGCTTACGCCTGGAAAAGTAACACGCGATTAGATGTAAACGCGTATAAAACCTAAAAACAACTTGTTAAATAATTTGTGCATCATCATACTCATCATCATCATCACAATAATAATAATCGTAATAAGTCAATTCACGACTGGCCCCTATTTACTTTATAATAAAAATAGTTCGGTTACCTGAGCTGGGTTGTGGTGCTTGAACTTGAACTTGTGGCTTCACGTTTGTTACTGAAACATACAAAATATGCGATGGTTTTTACAAATAGAATATTGAATCCCATGTTAGACATAGTGTATGCTCAATTCCTCTGTTATCTTAACTGGCTTCTATAAACATCTAACTAGCTTTGTAACTAAATATCTACATGTACTGAGTTTGTTTAACAGTAAAAATAAATCCATAACACAGAAAAAGGGAAATTAAAATACATAGAAAACAACAAACAAGTAAAATCGGTATGTTTGTTTGGT
The DNA here is from genome assembly GCA_007657795.1 of Dreissena rostriformis. Lineage (NCBI taxonomy): Eukaryota > Metazoa > Mollusca > Bivalvia > Myida > Dreissenidae > Dreissena > Dreissena rostriformis. The sequence goes on from VMBQ01002169.1 coordinate 51,338, forward strand.
CATTATTACCGATGAAAACGAGGTTCGTGATTCAATAAATGAAGTTCAATGATTTAGTTCATGAAATTCATGATGATCCGGTAATAGGCTAGTTCAAGTCTATTCTGTTCATTATTCCTACGGTTACCACAATAGTGATGAAATATATGAGCGAACAACGGATGTCTGTATCCTGCTATTCTGAACGATGCTGACGACATCGTGTTTCATTCGTCTTTAAATTATACAATACATCCCTATAGGAGCGGTGCATGATGGGATGACACGCACCGGAAATACATTCACAGGTCGGGCAGCCATCTTGCCCGCACTTGTATGCATGTCTACAAGTAAGCGGACAGTCAAAATTTCCGGCGCAATAGAGCGGTTGTTGTTTCGAAAGCGGTGCTGAAACAATAAACAAAACTAAATTTAATCATCTAAATAAATACAGATGTTTTTTGTTGAATACAATCGATAAAGATTGTAAATTAAATTATGAGAATGGCCTTTGTCCAATTTAAACCATGGGTGTTTAATGAAACCTCGTACTTTATAGAGCATGCAATGGGCGTTCACAAATATTTTAACATTGTTTACGTATATACACCTTAGGCTACATAAATTAAATACAGAACTTAAAACTTCTCAAGGAGAATGCCGAATTGAATGCCAGGGAATAACATTATATCTATTTAATGCATATTTTAAATAGTTCTGCGCCTAAACAATATTTCTTAGGGCTTATAGCGGGCGCTATACAGAATAGTGCCCGCTGACAAGATGCGTGCGCATCTTTACCGGGCACTATTAAAAATGGACCTCAGTAGTTTATATACGCAAAGAAGAAAGCAATTTATGTGAGGTATACTTTTTTTTCTAAGGGCAATTTACGGTAGTATAAATATAGTATATCATAGTGCTTTAACATAATTTAATAAATCAGGGACATAAATTAGTATTTACCTTCCGGCTGCCCGACGCATGTGCAACTAGGACATCCGTTGCGGTCGGTGGCGAACCCTTGCGTGCATTGGGAGGGGCAGGTAAATGACGTCACACAATCTTTAGGTTTGAGCGGCAGAATATTTACCGATCTGGTGTGGGAATCTGATGACAATAAAATACACGGAACATGAAAAATTTATTTGAGCCTCGTTCTGTGAAAAGGGTTTTTTATGCATGTGCGTAAAGTGTCGTCCCATAATAGCCTGTGCCGTTCGCACAGGCATATCCTGGACGACACTTTCCGCTTTTATGATATTTTTCGAAGAAAGTGTCTTCTAAGCAAAAATCCAGTTAAGGCGGAAAGTGTCGTCCCTGTTTAGCATGTGCGGACTGCACAGACTGATCTCGGACGACACTTTACGCACATGCATTAACCCCCCCCCCCTCTTTTTCACAGAGCACGGCTCATATATTTTTTATTTTTGGTTTTTACATTTAAAAAGTTTTTTAGAATGCTATAATACGAACCAAAATTGTTTTTAATTAAATGTGTTTGTTTTTGGCTACAAGTGAAATGACAACACAAACATATTCATGTTTTTTGATAACATATCGACGTAAAACTATGTGAACATTACAATTTAATTAAGATCTTTTGCATACAACAGATTTTACGCATGTTTTTCTACAAAACTCTTTATTACATGTCGACATGAGTACTGTTAGTAATGCATCCATATTTAAGTGTTTTTTTAATTATTTAACTGTAGACAGTATAAAACCCAATGGCTAAATTACTTAAAGAGAATAATAGTATAAGTTCAATCAAAAGTACCTTCTTGCACTATGTGTGAGGGTACGCTTCCGCTTCCGCTTGCGCATACGCAGATTGGACATCCCTGCGTTTCCGTCCAGTGGAGATTGTAGCCGCTGGTGCAGCTTTCCATGCACTTCAGAGCGACCGGACATTCCTTAATAATGGCGATCAGTTGTGCACCCGTCAAATCGGAAGTGGTTCCACTCCCGGATCCACTGGTGGGTGAACCATTACCCGTGCCTCCCTTCGCGCCCCCGTTAGCTGCCCCTGCTGCGGAGGAGAATGGACCGGCGCCGCTTCCGCTTTGTGCGTTCCCAGTCCCGCCCATCACGGACCCGGAGTTACCCATTACGTATGGGCCAGTACCGTAACCTCCTACGTTCTGCTCGATGTTTCCACCGGAACCGTCCGTGAGATGTGCTGGTCCCGCACCATAGCTGTTGTCGAATCCACTCCCGTACGGATTTCCTCCAAATGTTCCGAATGGGTTGTTACCGCCGCTTCCGCTACCGCTGCCACCAGCTTGTGCGCCACTCGAACCAGCGCCGCTGTAGGGTCCCGATCCACCAGAGCCGCTACCGCCGGTCATAGCTCCTGCATAGGGTCCGCCGTTTGCGTTCCCGCCAGCCGCTACTGAATAAGGACTCATTGGAAGCCCGCTGTTGTTTTTCTCCTGTCCGCCATTACCGGACGTCATTGTGAAAGGTCCAGTTCCACCGGTCCCAGGAGATTTTCCAAACTGACCGCTAGATGACCCACCTGCGAGATTCGCCCCAGTCTGTCCACCCGATCCGAAGTTCGCGCCACTCCCATTTCCGGAAACCGTGGTTCCCGATCCTGCCGTATGTCCTCCTAGTCCGTTCGACGGCGTCCCGTTACCGGATCCGTTCATATTATGAAACTGCCCTGAAGATGTGCCACTGCCTTTTCCATTTGAAAACGGTCCGGTAGTTCCACCATTTGCCCAGCCTTTTCCGTTTCCTGAGCCGCTTTGCCAGTTCGATCCTAGACTTGAGGAATAGGGACCACCATTTCCGCCTGAACCACCGTTCGTGACTTGATTGGAAGGACCACTTCCGGTTCCTTGCCCTGGAGACCCATTTCCGGAACTTCCGCTTGTCATTCCAGCGCCGTTTCCAGCTGAACCCACAGAAACGGGGTTAAACGGACCACCACTTCCGCTTCCAGTCCCACCAGTAGCAGATCCGGGGTTAAACGGTGACGGCATACCGGCCCCTGAGCCCGATTCCCCGCCAGTTGCCATAGAGCCACTGCCGCTTCCAGTCCCACCATTAGCAGATCCGGGGTTAAACGGTGACGGCATTCCGGCCCCTGAGCCCGATTCCCCGCCAGTTGCAATAGAGCCACTTCCGGTTGCAGAGCCAGGTTGGAAAGGAGAAACATCGGTACCACTTCCTGCTCCAAAGGTTTGGTCAATATTGTTAAAATTACCAAATTGCGAAACAGTGCTCGCTCCTCCGCCATCGACCTGATGAATTGAACCCGAACCCAAACCAGAACCATTGTCTAAATTGCCATTTCCGTAAGGATTTGAACCTGACTGGGAATCTGGGAAGCTACCATGCTGGGATAAACCGTTACCAGTGTCTGTTTGGTGGGCGTTATTATAGTTTCCATTTGGAGCAGCATTTCCGGTCGCGCTGCCGTCAGTTTGCGTAATACTTCCGCCAAGGCCGCCGACCGTACCGCTGGTTTTATTGTTTCCTGGTAAACACCCGAACGGTCCGCACGAGTCAACAGTTGGAGCGAAGCCGTTTCCGGGATTCTGTCCGACGCTGTTTCCGGTCGACGCTCCGCCTCCCATTGTCGCTGAGAAAGGACCGGAACCAGACGATGAACCACCATTGCTTCCAGATCCGGAAGTTGATGGGAAGCCCATTCCGCCGCTGGATCCCGCACCATGTCCACTAGAACTACCAAATCCTGAACCACCATTTCCGCCAGCGCTGTTCCCACCGGAAAGCCCAATACCCATTCCGGATCCGCCCGATAAACTGCTTCCGGCCCCGGGTGTTGGCAAATGATTTCCCGAACTATGTGTTCCGGAATTATGGCTGTCGCATCCATCGGTGCATCCGGTCGCTTCGATTCGCAAACGAAGAGGATGAAACGACATTCCGTATACCGTATGTGTAATGCTCTATGTATGATTTGATCGATGTGTAGTACGTTCAGTTACAGCGAACATTCGCCAATGACTGTTCGTTTCATATTTAGCCTTATTGAACAATAAGATTGTCGCGAACGTTTAAAGATGGCGGCCCCATATAATTTAAATTTATAATGAAAAATTAAATGAAAAATAATTTAAAGAACGTATTATCTTGCGATTGTATGCAAATATTGGAGGGGTTATTGATAAAAACAATATTAAACAATGTAAGTGCATGTTAACATTACATAACTGTATTTCCGTATTTTCATTCTGCAAACAACATTCCCGGCCGCCAATTTGGTTATGTAACTTTTGAACTACCTTCCGAATGCGTTCGCTATCGATCGCGAACGTTCGCAGCGAACCAATCATTATGTTCAAGAACTGCAGCGAACTGCAGCAAACATTCGTGAACGTTCGCCTTTACTGAACAAACTGATAACATTATGGTGATGAAAGGAAGATGAAATGAAATATAAGCTGCTGAATATACGGATACATATACGTTCAAGTTTCTGATATGTGTCGTGTTCTGAGAAAACTGGGTATAATGCATGTGCGTAAAGTGTCGTCCCAGATTAGCCTGTGCAGTCCGCACAGGCTAATCAGGGACGACTATTCCCGCTTTTATGGAAGTTTTTGTTTAAATGATGTCTCTTGTTAGCGAAAATCCAGTTAAGGCGGAAAGTTTTGTCCCGGATTAGCCTGTGCGGACTGCACAGGCTAATCTGGAATGACACTTTACGCACAAGCATTTTGCCCAGTTTTCTCAGAATACGCAACATATGGTCATTCAAAAATGCCCATAGCCAAATTCAACACATACACAAGTACATGAGCTACAGTTTTTGGCTAGAAAGTAATACCAAACCCTTTATAATACCGAAACTAACAGTATGGTTCATGTCTTGGTAAAGATGGTTTGACACCTTCAGGTTACAGTTGAAAATAAACTTAAACAGTAAAAAGGTCACTAGCATGATAATACAATGTATATGTAAATGCATCGAACACATGTTTCTTCAAGATGTGTTTCTTATTTAAAATATGCTCTACAATATTAACTAAGACACGCCTATTGTTTTAAATGACGGACATTTTATTTATACTCGTATATTGTCGAATTTACTTAAAATTTAACGTACATTTTAATTGATGATTGCTCAGGCATATGCACACGTTGAGCAGATGCATAACCAATGCAAAACATCTAAAGTCATACGTTATCTATATAATTGTAGAAAATGACATACATAGCAAAGAGGATAGTAAAGTAGGGAAAATCCATACCTTTACCATACAAGAAAGACGGACTTAAACATCATACACATAATTTAAAGCTAATGCGTAATGTCTTAGTAAATATTTTTGCATTGAACTTTTCTACAAAACATATGCATGTCCTCTCTATATTATAGTGGACATATTAGTTTTGTTGATAAACAAGATTACAGGCAGTAGTATGCCTTTGTTGGAGATTACATAACAACTCATAACAAGAAAAAATGACATGTTTAGGTTACAGTTGGAAATTAAATTATACAACATAAAAAGGTCAATAGCATGATATAATATATTGATGCAAATATGTTTCTTCAATACTGATTTCGTATCTTAATTATTCTAAACGATATTTACTAAAACACGCCGATTGTTAAAATGACGGGAATGTTAGTTTTTTTTACTTTATTTTTCGAATTTTCTTAGAATAGTTCGTACAATTTGATTGTTCATGCATATGCACACGTTGAGCAGAGGCTTAACCAATACCTCTTATGCTCATATGTGTCGTGTTCTGAGAAAACTGTGCATAATGCTTGTTTGCGTAAAATGTCAGCCCAGATTAGCCTGTGCAGTCCGCACAGGCTAATCATGGACGACAATTTCCGCTTTTATGGAATTTTTCGTTTAAATAATGTCTCTTCTTAGCGAAAATCCAGTTTAGGCGGAAAGTGTCGTCCCGGATTAGCCTGTGCGGACTGCACAGGCTAATCTTGGACAACACTTTACGCACGTGCATTATGCCCAGTTTTCTCAGAACACGACTCATGTAGAGCATTGCTTACTAAGTTCTTTTACTGTTCTAAATAAGCAGAGTTCATAAAGAACATACCAAAAACCAGAAATAACACGCATTTAAAACAAGGTTGGCTCTTTTAGCAAACACTATGCCCACAAGCCAATGTATGTGTTGATTAATGCTTTTTTTTAATATTTTATGTAAGGCAAAACAATAAAAAAAAATGGGGATTATCATTATAAATTGTTTTTATTCACTCTGTACGTTTCATTAAAAAAGCTTTTTGCGGACTATTCCTTTACATTTAAGTTTGTTTTTTACAGTAACAAAAACAACATATCTATGAATTTATGATAAAACGTGCGTATGTTGTAAATTATGCTTTGATTTTAAAATAGTATTATTGTATAATAACCTGATCTATGCTAGTTCAAGAAAACACAATACTGTATGAGAAGACGTAAACGTGGTTTTGCAATGTCCCTTGACTGTTACAATGGTTTATCAGTTTTCATTTATCGTTGGAACATTCTGCTTTTCAAGCGTAAATATAATACAATATATGTGCATACATTTTTACACGATGCTTGCTTCGCAACCATGGCGATAAAGCAAGAAGTTACAGTCCTTAATCTAGCTTTAAGCGCATTGCCTCCCTAACTTGCACATTTCCCACTATCTTCAAAAGGGTATCACTGAGATATAGTCCCAGAAAAACATGTTATTATTTTTACACTTTTTGCAGTTTAAAAAAAGTCATCTTTAAGCCATGATATGTTAACATAATATTAAGTTCAACTTTGTTAACAGTATGCTAACAAATGAATGTTCAATTAAATGCGCGTATTTACGTTGTCGTGAAACTGCTTCTTTCACTTAATAATTCGTATACAAGCTTGTACATTTTCGATGAAAACGTATGTTTATTCATCAAATCGGTGGATAAGCCTTTACACATTCATGTAAATGATGCACATAACGAGTGTATGAACATATTTACGCACTACCGACATTATATTTACCTATACAAAAGTTTAGTGAAAGCGTATCCTGCACATATAAGCAGTAAATGACAATGGCACTTCCCATCATACGCGCATAAGCACACTGGTTCGTTTACCCATTTATGCCTAGTGGACTCTCCCATCCTTCTAAATTGGATCAATTTATTTCCAAAATTAGGGATGTCTAGTATATTCATGTCTATTTTTAAAATATTTCTTACAGAAATTCCTTTAAGCAAACAGCGAAGACCCTGATGAACCGCCGCATCATGCGGCGTCTCATCTGGGTCTACGCTGTTTGCCAATGCCCTTTTTCTAGACGCTAGGCATAAATGGGTTAAAGCCGGCCGAGTTGATATTTCTCACAACAATTTGGTTTTCTCAACTGACCAGAATTGATCAGTTTTCGTCAGATACATTCTAAAGCTTAACTCTTCCATACTGATTTTCGAAAAAATTGTGCCAAAAAAATGCCAAAAGCATAAAAAATACGAAACCTTATCATGTACAAAACGGAATCCTCAAGACTATTATTAACCTGTGACGTATGTACGCTTTGGGTCACGTGAGCGCCAATTTAACGTGATTTCCACGTCCGCGCTTTTCAAAACAAAGAATAACTTCCAAATAACCCGGTTTCTCCATGGCAAATGGCGTTGTGAATAAGATGCAATGGTCACGTGGTTTTACATGTGACCCGCGCGTGTTTAAATTTAGATCATTTCTGTCCATGGACAGAAATTGAAAAGCCCTATCTTTGTACTGAATTTGGGCATTTCTTGACCGTTTTTGACCATTTTTTTTGCACATCTGACATAAATACCATCACATTTCTGACTCATAATCACTTTGTTTTGCGACACATAACAAAAATGGGCAAATATACCAACATTAACTCGGCCGGCTTTAAGAAGCGACCCCTGATGACACAATGCCGTTATGCTGAATGCTACATGTTACCTGTGTGTACTTCAACGCAACATTCGCATATTGGGCAACCGTCGGTGCCGCATTTGTAGCCCAGTGAACAGGATTGTGGGCACGAGAGAGCGGATTTGCACGTAAGCGCCTGCTCAGTGTAGACTTCCTTAATGGTCATAACGCCGACGACTGAAATAAATCAAAGAACTGACGGCACACAAACAATGACTTTTTTATTGAAAACGGTAGCAGAGTTAGAATAGAGTACAATTGTACTTACACACTGTTCAAGAAAGAGTTATCGTTTATCAATTAGTGAATTTATTTATATGATCATAAAAAAAATTGCCCTAAATACCTAAAACTGGAAATTGTAATGTATAAAATAAGAAGATTTTTTATTTGTAAATAGTGGTCAAGATTTGTTCTTATACGATTTAGTAATTATAGATTCCCTTCCTTAAATATGTGCCGTATTTTCATCTTCTATTCCATAAAAAAACGNCAAACATCCATGTTACCAGAAAACATCTCGTTTTGAAATTTTGGCTTTTGCTATAAGGAACATTGATTTTTTATTGGGTAACATTATTTTACGAATTACTTTCCGAAATTTCCGTTGATTTTTGAGTATTAATGTAACTTTAAGAAAGAGTTATCGTTTATCAATTAGTGAATTTATTTATATGATCATAAAAAAATTGCCCTAAATAGCGAACACCGGATATTGTAATGTATAAAATAAGAAGATTTTTTATTTGTAAATAGTGGTCAAGACTTGTTTTTATACGATTTTTTAATTATAGATTCCCTTCTTTAAATATGTGCCGTATTTTCATCTTCTATTCCATAAAAAACGCTACTAACTAGTAAACAATACTGTTTGGTTTGATACAGCCACATAGTATTTTTCAAATGCACGTAGTTGCACATTAGTATTCTAAATATTATATTGCATTATTATTAAATGACGCAGATTGTTTTGTTTTTTTTTATAATTGCGCGCCGTATTTCGTCGGCTGTTAATTAATAATGCCTCAGTTCTTCATCGTTACCGTGTGGTTCGATACAGTCGCATGTGGGACATCCGCCTTCGTTGCATTTGTAGCCCACGGTGCAACCCCTGTGACAGGAGAGGGCCTGGGGACATTTCACCTCAATGACCTGGACCACACGTTGTGCTGATAAAAAATATACATGTGTATATGGGTAATGCATTGTATATACCATGATATGCAACCGGGTAAGGTCTGATGTTTTTAAAAAAACGGGCTGAAATTTGTACATAGTATACCAGTTGTAATGTAAACGTTTGGCACTTTAGATAAAACATAGAATAAAAATAAAAAAGAGCATTTTATATCGTGTTAAATCTATGTTACCAGAGTACATCTAACGTTGAAATTGTGGGTATTGCTATAAGGGACACTGATTATTTATATGTTTACTTTATTTAACGAAATATATTACGAAATTTTCGTTGATTTTGAGCGTTTTAAAGGGGCTTCAATGAGGGTTAATTGTATGATTGTTCAAGGAAACAGTGAACATGTTTTACTTAACACTGCAAGAGACACTCATTTTAAATAGCAACATTGTTAACTTTTGTACTCCACACTTCTCGTACTTCACAACGCAATATTAATGTGAAACATAAACCAACAAAACTGGTAAAACTCATTCGATATATTCGTTAATGGAAGATAACCAGTTGATTGGCACACGATCTTTGTATAGCGGACATGTATGTGTACACGGAAAACTCGTCAGATTGAAGTTAACCCTTTCCCACTCAGAAAAAAGTAAAAATGGCTCTTTGCAACCAGCATAAAACCAGAATAGCCTGCGAGTAACTCGCAGTCTGTTCAGGTTTCATGCTGTTTGCCGCTCATCAGTATCTTAGGGTTGGAAATGAAGCCTTTAAGACTTGAATCTTCTAAGAAAGGTCTTTAATTAATTTGATTTTCTACGGGACAACACACAAGTCAAAATGCGCATCTGAGTGGTAATGGCTTTAGTAGAGCAACTCACGCGCCAGGCAGCTGCACGCCGGACATCCGTCGGCGCCGTTGGATCCAAGATGGTACCCGTCCTTGCAAGTCAGCATGCACTCCAGGGTCTTGGGACACTCCTTCTTCTCTTCCTTAATGATCAGAACCTGCTGCGGCTTCTCCTCTAAATAAATATCGATGTAAAGGTTTGTTAAGGTTTCGGTGAGAAATAGGTTTGCTGCATGTGCGAAAAGTGCCATCTAAGATTTGTCTGTGCAGTCCGCACAGGCTTATCAGGGCCGACACTGTCTGCTTAAACTGGATTTTGGCTAAGAATATACTACCTTTAAACGAAAAATTCCCCCAAAACAGAAAGTGTCGTCCCTGGTAAGCCTGTGCGGAATGCACAAGCTAATCTGGGTTGCCACTTTACGCACATGCATAAAGCCAAATTTTCAAATAACGAGGCTCATATCATTCTTGGAAAAGGAGACACAATTTGTATGACCGATCTTAACATGAACCGGTTTTTCCCGCTGAAAGTACATCGAGAAGATGCGCATGTGTTCTGATTGATAACCTTTTAATCCATCCTTTAGAGGGGAGACTAGAACTGGTCTGTTATTACCTCTTAAGTCTTAACCCATTTATGCCAAGTGGACTCTCCCATCCTTCAAAATTAGATCAATTTATTTCCAAAATTAGGGATGTCTAGTATATTTATTTCTATATTTAGAATATTTCTTACAGAAGTGCCTTTAAGCAAACAGCGCAGACCCTGATGAGACGCCGCATCATGCGGCGTTTCGCATCATGCGGCGTCTCATCTGGGTCTACGCTGTTTGCCAAGGCCTCTTTTCTAGACGCTAGGCATAAATGGGTTTAGTACAACGATATGGTTTGTTTGTTATCAGTGCGATATTGTTTTATAGCACAAAACAATAATTCTTTGAACGATTTGTTTCTAAATTTCACTATAGTTTAGCATAAGTCTCAATGGTAAAAAACTTACAAAGGAGCGTGATTTATCTACATGTCCATAGTGGTTACTAACTCAGTCACGTGAATGTGTGTACATTGTCCTAGTGGTTATTTATCTAGTCTCTTGCATTTCTGTACATGGCTCAGGGTTTACTCATCGAGGCAAGTGCATATCTGTACTTGTTTCCAATAATTACTACCACAAGAATGTGCGTTTCTGTACATGGCCGCAGGGATTACTCACCTAGACACGTGTATGTGTGTACATGGCTCCATGGGTTACTCACCCATCATGGGCATTTCTGAACATTGTCCCAGGCGCAACACACGCAGGCACGTGTATTTTTGTACATGGACGCAGAGATTACTCACCTAAACACCTGTTTTTTTTGTACATGGCTCTATGGGTTACTCACCCAGGCACGTGCATTTCTGGCAATCATTGTGGCATCCATCGTTACACTTTGGCGTCAGTGAGTAGCCGTTTTTACATGAAAGCATGCACAATGTGGTCTCGTGGCATTCTTCTTCTTTCGGCGCCGGTTGAACTAGAACCGTCTTTTGTTCTGTAATATAGACAGTTTTAATTGAGATTTATTTCTAAAACGTGTTTTAAGAGTTTGTGTTGATTGTTAAAGAGCACTATTTGTACAGTGTTTAGGTCCGATTATATTCGTGTTCCTTAAAGCGCTGGTTTGACAACCAGTTTTGTATTACCTTGTAGGACTTTTAATATTTTATTGAAATCTTTTAATCAAGCACTATTTAAGCAGAGTGTGGGTGAAACTCTTTTTCTTGAAGCGTTGCACGGATAACCTCTTGATTCTTTTGAACTGAAGAAGACCCAAGTGCTAAGTAAATTTTATTAATGGTAAAATGATATCGATCCCAGACACAATAAAACATATTTTTAAGGAAAACCCTTAAAAGTGTTAATTTCCAAACACTTACTTTCTCTATATGTACTGAGTGGAAAAACTGGTACGTATAAATCTAATCACTTTGGATGTTGACTGATCCCTAAAAAAGCCGATGGATCGTATAAACACATTTTAATGACTATTTAATGCTGTGTAGCCTACTAATATAAAAAAGTAGTTCCCGCGATGCCAGTTCTCAAAATTGCACTGCTAAAGACGAACAGCTCTACATGCCTAATCACTTTGTATACAGGCGCACGACTGACATACGTCAACAGTGATATAAACGAGGTATTACTTCGCAAACAAACATGTCGGATCTACTCTTAAAGGGACTGTAAACCATGAATGATGAAAACAGAAAAGTTCTAAAATACCGTATTTTTTACAATTATTAGTTTATATTGATTAAAATATCACGACTGGTATATTACATTACTTGAAAAAAAATCATATTTTCAGTATATTCGGTAATAAAATTTCGCGATGTGAAATCGAAAGTACATCGCGAAAGTAGGTGACAGAACGATATACACACTATAAATAACGCAAGTAGATTGATCATGTTATATATATATAATATACAATTCACTACGCATGCACAATTTGCATTCATGGGTTTAACACGTGACGATAATGTAAAAATAAAAAAAACTTTTTTCAAGTAGTGTTATATACCAGTCGTGATATTTTAATCAATATAAACTAATAACTGTAAAAAAAATACGGTATTTTAGAAATTTTCTTTTTTCGTCATTCGTGGTTTACAGTCCCTTTAAAGCCACTCACCTGGTATACATGCGCACGACTGACAGCCGTCGCTTCCTTTCTCTCCGAGCACGTAGTGTCCTTTACATGTCAGCATGCACAGTTGGGTTCCCGTGCATTCGTGATGGGTGACCGGACGCGTCTCGACTTGCTGGGGGGCTGGCTTCACCTCTTGCACTTGGAAGGAACCATAGCGATATGTTTTGTGGGATAACGATGGAAAAGAACGTGTAGTGGTAAGTTCATGTGTGTAATTGCATCTAGCATTTTGACATTAGGAAATAACTTTGATATGTAAATATGTAGAATTTATTAAATGGTGGAAATCATACGTCAGAAATATTTACAAACGAATTCGAATGAAATCATAACATCCCATGAATTGATTAAAAAGTTGTATATGCTTTGAAAAAAATATAACCCCGGAAAACCAAAATTGGTAGAAATGTATTTTACAACTGGTAGTTTTATTTACTCTTGCGATCAAAACAAAATAAACTGCACTTTAAATAATATTAAAACCAAAGCCGTTACCCATGAAGTCATTACCTGGAACAACCTCTTGCGGTTTCGGACAGGTGCAGGCGCGACAACCGTTTTGTTGTACGTCGCCCAACGAGTAGTGTCCCTTGCATGTCATCATGCACAGCATAGTGCCCGTACAATCCTGGGGAAATATGGATAGAATACTGCGTAAGTATCGATCATCGGGCTTGTCTCGTGAGCGCAACAACAGTTATCCGGGGCCCGTATTCACAAAACAATTCTTAGACTTAAGTCTAAGAATAAAGAATATTCTTTAAATTGAAATATTCAATCATTTCTTGTATTTTGCGTCAAACTTGGCATTAACCACCTCTATCTACCTAATTCTCAATGTCGAACATTTTGTTAATGACATAATCACCAGCGGTAACCTGTATATATTCAAATGCTGGACGTATTTTACTTTGTTGTAAGTCTATTCTTTAGTCTTAAGTCTAAGAATGGGTTGGTGAATACAGGCCCAGGTCATCATGGGGAAATACAGGTAGGATACAGGTCGCCGTGGCGTAGTGAATATGGTGTCCGCCTAGAGATCGGGAGGTCACGGGTTCTATCCCCACTGCGGGAGCGTTCTTTAGATCTCCCCCAAAAGCCACCAAGTACTGGTTCCCAGGAAACGGACTCGAGAGCATTTCAATAAGTCTTAGGCTTTCGATGCAATCGAGCTAAAATAAATAGTTTTAAACTAATACACGACCCACCGAGTAGTGGCAGCATGGAAAGCATAGCGTAAATACAATCATTGAGAAATTTACTATAGAATGTGCAACGACAGTGTTAAACATAGGATTTATATTATGAGGGGCGACAACGTTAAGCTGTGGGTCGTCTGGATTGAGTTATGCAAAGACCTTTTTGAAATAAAAATACAATATAATGCTGGGTATTAACCTTGACATTTGTGTACGGGTAACTTGCACCATTGGAATCACAAGCTCTAATTCAATACATGTAAGAGGAACAGTTAAGCCACACAAAACGACGATGTTACAGTGATTTTCACCATTAAGAGTTAATTGTAGTACTCATAAAATAACATTGAGCTGACCTGTAATACTGATAATCGCTAATATATTAAACATCAGTATCGTTCTCAAACAGAAATCACGGGACATTAATTGAAAACAAGTAACGGTTGAATGCAAAGTTTAGGTTCAAATAAACGTTTTAAAAAACGAAACTTGCAGCTGTAGAGGCAACGTATAATACGCACGTATGCTAAACCGCAACAATGAAGAATTACTGGAGTAAACGTTTAATAAAAAAAATTAAACTATACTGCATCTAAGTTCATTATAGTGTTACATGTAAAAGTAAAGAACATAGGTGTCGTGTTCTTAGAAAACTGGGCATAATGCTTGTGCGTAAATTGTCATCCAAGATTAGCATGTGCAGTCCGCACAGGCTAATCAGGGACGACAATTTCCGCTTTTATGTAATTTTCCGTCTGAATAATGTCTCTTCTTAGCGAAAATCCAGTTTAGGCGGAAAATGTCGTCCCGGATTAGACTGTGCGGACTGCACAGGCTAATCTGGGATGACACTTTACGCACATGCATTATGCTCAGTTTTCTCAGAACTCGACACATAGTATTACCTTCATCGGTTTCTCCGCGGGTTGCGAGGCGTGGTATCCACCACCCTGGTTCGATCCAAACATGCTTCCCCCTCCCAGCGTTCCGGGCGTGAAACTGCCTCCTCCCATTCCGCCTATAAGTAGAACAACGTTTATCTTTATAAACAAAACACCACCAAACAAGCTTCCCCAACCACAGTGTTCCGGGGTTGAAACTGTATCTCCCCATTCTGCTTATTAATTGAACAACGTCTAACTTTAAATACAAAACAAAACCGCTTCCGATTGCCAATGTTCCGGGGCTGAAACTTTTCCTCTCTCCCATTCCGCCTATAAATAAAATGACTTTCTTCTATTAATTATCACACGTTGGTTCTTCAAACGATGTGTATGATGAGAAAGATACAAGATTTCGCAGTTTTTTTTGAAAACCCGTTAAAGTGAGTATATAAGATCTTAGTATTTTTTCAAAACAGATAAAACGTTGATAACTTAAAAATAACTAGAATAGCAGTTTTAAAGAGCTGGAAAATCAACGGAAAGAGTGTTTTATACAATCACAAATATTTTTCTGCTGTACGGTTCAAATCTAACCCCAGTACAAAGGTTTATTACTATTTGAAAATCCCCTTTATTCTTCGCAAACTTGATCATACGACAAATCACACAATTTGTGGTTCGACAACAATAATAAATATGTCGGTCGTAACTCAGACCGGATCGAAAAGAACAGTGGCGATATTACGAACAACTATGCTTACCGGTCCGTTACAACAATTTTACAAGGCATTTGAACAGAATAGCTTATCAATTGTTACCTCCCGGCATGCCCCTGTAGCCCGCGCCAGGGTGGAACATCATTGGCCCGCAGGCGCACGTCTTGCAACCCCATTGGTCAATCTTCACACATCCGGGTATGCACTCCACGTGCATCGGGCAGACGGTGTAAGCGGCTGCAATAAATCGGGGTAAAAATCAAAGCACTGAGTGGGCGTACTTTAATTAGCACATATGCGCAAAACGTCTTTATGGTGAGCTTTAGGTATACCGTTATGTCCGTCGTCTTTCGGTATGTGTGTTCGTCCGTCGTTATGTCAGTCAACTTTTTTATCGAACGATTTGCCCTGCTGAGCCGTTGGCTCATTTAGATCAAGGAGCCCACAAAGTTTTTTTTAAACATAATGTTTCTCCTCTGAAACCGCAAGGCCCAGACATTTGTTTTTTGGTAGAAAATGTATTGTGATCCTCTACATACACAGTATGTTCAAATTATGTCTCTAGGGGTTAAACTGACCTTGCACCGAGGGTCACCAGTTTAACATATACTATATTGGAATACATTAAAACATATTTTTGCCTGAAACCTTAAATCAAAAGTATTAATGTTTTTATTATCTAGAAGCCCCTCAACGAGTTTGTTCAAATTATGTCCATTGGTCAAAACTGGTCCCGCCCCGAGGGTCGCCGTTGCTACATTTACTTGTGTGTGGTAAACTTGTTTAAATCTTATTGTCTGAAACACCAAAGCTCAAGGCTTGAATATTTAGTATTAAGCATCATCTAGAGGTCTCTCAACATTGTTCAAATTGTTGCCCTTGTGGGGGGGGGGGGCTTTCCACACCCCAGGAGTAACATGATTTACATAGCTTTATATATAGCAAATAACTTTTGAAAGTGTTCTCCAAAGTGACTAGGTCTAAAGTTGGAAATATTTGCATGTAACATCGTATAATAGTCGTAGTTTGTACAAAATTAACATGTGATCAAAAGTAACCCCAAAGGAGCCTCAAGTATTCTACTTATGTGCTACAGTTTCTCAGGTGAGCGTTCACGGATTCCCTGGGTACTCTTGTTTTATTTAATATGATTATTTAAATGCACATACTGAAAAAACTTCATTAAACTTTTTGTATCCTTGTAACAATCGAATTTATCAATAACGTTTAGTAAACAATATCAAACTTATAATGTATTACACTTACCCGCATAATTTACAAAGACACTTAAAATAATTACGTTCCTAAGCATTGTGTAATTTAAAAATGGTTTATTCACAGTTCCCCTGATGTTGACTTCCCAACAGTTTATTACCCTTTCTGCTAACGTTTCTGTGTTCAACCGATTATAAGAACCCTGGCCACACCTGCGCACGCGCGATAAACTAATCGATATCCTGTTCCGTTTAGGATAGGAAGCTATTGCACCAGTCCGGTAATTTGATAACGACATTTTGGTTCGATAAAGTACGTTAAACAATGTCTGATATCACAATTGACGTGCTGGAAATGCATGAAGTTGATTACATAATGGCAAGCCAAACGTTGCATTATTCAATAATATTATTTAATGCAAAATCATCACATTCGTAAAAAAAATAAAGCTCAATACAATTTTTATTTTCATTTAACGTTTTTATAAAGTTGTTAAAAAATTTCAACTATTATCTAGAAGCCCCTCAACGAGTTTGTTCACTCCTACACTCTTCGGATTGAAAATAAGTTTTGGAAACACGGCTTCTGGCGTACCACTAGAGAAGCCATTTTGCGACGGGGCTACTTTGTGTTTTTTTGGCGTCGCTGTCTTACCAAGATTTTGACTTTTCTAGACTTTTATAATTGTCGAATGAAATCTTGAAAAAAATCCCGCCTGTAGGCCCGAATGTTTAATGGAATTTTCGTATAACTGCACGAAATAGAAAAGAGCAATTTTCGTATAACTGCACGAAATGGTATAGAGCAATCTACACAATTTTGACTCATTTACATTAACTTAAAAGTTTGTATAGTGTAGCGTGGATACAATCCGCATTTTGCTTGGCCTATTGGGGAAATTATAGGGCTGCATCATTGCGTTTTCGTGAAACTGTTTTATCTCCAATAAAAAAGCGGAAGCAACAGTTTCAAACTGAACTCTCGAAATCAATACAGCCTGTGTGTGCTCCATTATATTAGGCACATTGTCAACACCAAAACGTATATACTTTTATGCTAAGTTTTCATATTTAACAATTACCACCATATTATATTAAACTATCTATGACATAAGTATTGTTGTTCGCTATACGAATATATATTTTAATCATGTTATATAGTTTGTATGATTGACCCTCAAACATGTTACCTCTCTTTTATTGACCCACATTCAATCTTCACGGTATCAAGGTCAGTGCGCGGTCAGCTTGTCTGAAAATCGTCATTTCAACGCTATCGCGTTTACTTAGGCGGGAAAAAACGTTATCTTTGGACCAGAAATATCTTTAAAAAAATATGCGACTTGTGCAATAATTATCATGCAAACACGGCAGGTCTTAATAATCAAACGTGAACAACTGCCTCACGTGCTGGTGATACGTAAAAATAAAACTGAAGAAATTTTCTAACTTTAGCATGGTTAACCGTCAACTGATGTGTTCGCATTTACGTTCGTTTGCGTTTTTATCCTAAACACTAGTGTGATATCTTATGACTGTGCGGCAAAAAACAGACATTGTGAACAGACGCTTTAACGGGACTTGTTCACAGATTTTGGCATGTTTTGAAGTTTGTCATTAACTGCTTTAAATTGATAAATGTAAACATCGGAACTAATGGGCTCCAGAATGGAAATAAGAAAAGAAAAAAAAAAGTAATCCATACCAGGGCTCGAACCACTGACCTTTGGAGCAATTCTCGTAATGACACAAAATATAACGATAACAACAGAACGTTTGAATCGTTTCGCGTTTGTAACGCATTATAATTTTCAGTATTTAAATCTTCAAACGTTGCATATAATGGATATTTTAGAGCGTGGTTAATTCTCAGTTGTACTGTTTCCTTGCAAAAAAAACATAACTACAACGAAAAATTACAAATCGGACACATTTTATTTTTCAATTTTGAACAGGTCCCTTTAATGTTCATTATTCTCAAAACATTTATGCATGACGTTGTTTCAAAATTCGGAATAAAAATATCACGTATTTTATCGATTCACCTGTCTTCGCCGATAGTCACGGAGCATTATCATATAACGTTATCGATGCATTTCGATTATGTTTGAACTTAGGGGGCGAACACATTTGTCGCATCAGCCTTGTGTCGGCATTAAGGGAACCCAACGAATTCAGCACGGATTGTTTATTTTTCGTTATCCTTTTCATTCAGCTTTATTTCTATTTACAACAATTATTAAGATGCTTAATTTAAAGTATTACATCATGATTATGACGTGTACATTTCTGGACATAGACGGTAAGCGTAGATAGCGTTTTTTTTTGTATTTCAGCGCACGTTTGTTTTTACCAATGCACATGTTGATGTAGACATTTAAGAAGCTTTAGAACAATTGGGAATTGACGAAAGCAACATTTCTAATCGCATGAAGTTAAAGTTGAAATTATCAACAACTGTATTATTATTATAATAATTATCATCATTATTATAAGTATTATTAAAATGAAATTGATTGGATAGATTTTTTTTGTTCGTGAAATTTGTTTGAACGCGTTGATCACTTAAATCAAGTATGAGGGGTTTATTATTATTATTATTATTATTTAAAAACAACAATATGAACAATCCTAACTTTACTTTTTGCAGGTTTTTTGTTCGATCAACAATCCAACAGTCTGAACTGTAAGGGAATCAACCTGATGTGCCCGCAGATGTGTAACCATTTGGACGCAAATGGCTGCGTAACCTGCGATTGTAGCCGCTTCGATCCTTCAAATCCGGGCGGAAGTGGTTCCAATTCGCTTCCGAGCGCCGCGCATACCGGAAACGGGACCGGAGATCCCTCAAACCCCGCCGGCGGCGACCCTTCACAGCCCGGGGCCGGCAACCACTATGACCCATCGCATCCCTTAGTTTCTGGTGAGCAAAACTTAATATCTGCTTTTTATGTAAAAGGGACCTTTTCACAGATTTTTGCATGTTTTGAAGTTTGTCATTAAAAGCTTTAAATTGATAAATTTTAACATCGGAACTAAATAGTTCAAGTATAAAACAAGAAAAAAAAAGTAATCCCCAATTTTCAGGTTAATCGTCAAAAGATGCATATACGGGATATTTTAGAACATGGTAAATGTTCAGTATTACTGTTTCCTCACAAATATCATAACTACAACGAAAATTGCAAATATGAAACATTGTTTTTTCAATTTTTTCAATTAACCAAAACGTGAAAAGGTCCCTTTTAGATAATGTGTTCAATTTGCGAAGGAAGATCATCCCTAAAGTCTCCTCTTGTATTTTCAAAAAAATATAAAGGTGTACACATACACAATACACGATAAATGTATTTTCGCTTTTGCACGTATGATTTACGCATCCAAATCGATTGTACCGTATAGTCATTTCGTATTAAAATTAGTTTAGAAGATACAACAGATATTCGAGAAAAGTACATAGTTTTATTTGATTCAAGTATATGCTTTATATGCACTTGTTTGGAGCATTCGTTTATGATTACGTTTGTAATGTTGGCTGCGTTTACATCGGTTTAAAAAGCAAAATTGTCCATTGTTGTCTGTCGGGACATTAAGCGTTAAGGCGTGTACTTTGTTTTGCTAGATATGCTTATCAAATGACAATGAAATGAACATTGTTTTCTTCAAGTGTTTATTTTACAATCATATTTCGACTTTTACAGGAAACGGTATCCAAACGACAGGCGGCAGCACCAGTCAGTCATACATAACACTTCCTTCAACGTCACAAGCCACGTCGTCAGCGCTAACGATGACGTCACCACAATCCCCTTCGCAATTTTTAACGTCAACATCACCACCGTTGCAAAGTTTGATGTCATCAAACCAGCCTCCATCCGTTACATCAACCTTTCCTATGACGTCATCACTCCAGCAGTCCTCAACGGCACAATCTACATCATCGATGCCAACGTCAACATCAATAATCAACTTGCCATTGATCACGACGACATTGGGACAACAAATGACGTCACGACGAGTAATCATGACGTCAACGCCCGCTCCATTTGTCTGTCCGGGGGTGTTTAATTGCTCCCTGGACTGCATTACCGGGTATCAAATGGATCCGTCCGGTTGCCCTTTGTGTCAGTGCGCCCCGATACCTACCGGGCTGCCATGATTTATAAATGTGTAAATCCAGGGTCACGTTTCAGAAACTCATTGTGAAGCAACTTAGTAACGAATGATTTAGTTAGAAATTATCTTTGAATATCTTGCGGTATAACGATTTTTTAAATAATTTTTTTAATCGGACACGGAAAGTGAGTCATTTCAACATCGAATGCGTCATCATTTCCAATGTAAGAATAAGGAATCATCAGAAACATTTAAATGGGACTATTACACTCCGCAAGTATTTTATTTAAGGCAAGTGACAGATTGCTTAAAAATTCGGGACAGTACATACAAAACACCACTGAACATTAGGGTAAAACACATCGAAACAAGCAAATTCGTGCAATTGAATTCCCCCTCCGCAAACAAAATTGTGAATTGTGTGACAGACGGACGGAATGACGGACGGACAACGCACATTCTATATCCCTCCACCTTTTGCGGGGGATAACAATAAGATAAAGTCACATTTTTGTACAAATACATAATTTCACTCATTGATCGATACTTTTAAATAATGGTTAAAAGTGAACGGGAAATATAGAAAGAACTTGAATAGCACGTGAATAGCACACACGGATGGAAACTTAATATGGTTTTACATAGTCTAGCATTTACGATTTTGGAATGATATATACATATTTCTGAAAGAGTTACACAATAATAGTATTTGTGTCGTGTTCTGAGAAAACTGGTCAAAATTCTTGTGCGTAAAGTGTCATCCCAGATTAGCCTGTGCAGTCCGCACAGGCTAATCCGGGACGACACTTTCCGCCTAACCTGGATTTTCGCTAAGAAGAGACATCATTTAAACGAAAAATTCGAAAAAAGCGGAAATTGTCGTCCCTGATTAGCCTGTTCGGACTGCTAATCTGGGATGACACTTTACGCACAAGCATTTTGCCCAGTTTTCTCAGAACACGACACATTTAGTCAGAATTGCGGGACAATCACTGAAAAAAACGTAATGATTTCTGAAAAAATACATGTTAAAACTAATGTGTGTGTTCATACCGTTTCATGTTATTCATAACCATTAACAGCTGCATTATGTATTTTGTCATCAGTTTGTTTTCTTACAAATACATGAAGCTCACACTGTTTACCAACGTGTTCTTTTTGTTTGCTATAAATGAGGCAATGATTTAGACTCCGCAACAGCCAGTTACTGTGCCAAACGCATTCAAATCAAAATTTCCAGCAGAGTTGAACAAAGTAAACGGAACATACACATTGGATTCACTCTTTCCGGATGTCAGTTCGATTTTAAAAGTATTTTTGATGTGGCGCGAATGACTTAAAAAATATCGCTTTTTATTTAGACATACGCTCATCATTGTAAGCTGAATTCACTGCCCCTGTTCGTTTATTGCATGCCAATGTCGGACTTATTGGTATTAAGTTACACTTGCCCAAACCATAACGGCGAATGAGATGTCAAAAATACAGTAGTAACATCACCACATGGTCACAATCATTATAATTCTTATCCAGAGGGGGTAATCATGTGATAGTCAAGATGGCGACGTCCAAAACTCTGAGTCTGCAGGTTCGATACTCCGCTCATCCCTAAACTACAAACTCGTACTTCGCATGGTACGTTAAACAAGGCGCAGTTTACAGGGTGCTATACACCCGGTAATATAAACAACCCAGGGTAATCTCTAGAACGGAGCGTCTTATGTGGCTTGCAACATGCACCGTAACAGGTCGCCGTGGCGTAGTGGATATGGTGTCCGCCTAGTGATCTATATGTCATGGGTTCGATCCCGACTGTGAGGGCGTTCTTTTCCCCCAAGGACACCAATTACTGGTTCTACCCAGGTCACAAGACTCATTGCACATAATCTTCTATCTAGAAGGTGAGCTGAATTCGGGGGATGAAGTCTTCTGATGGCCAAATACGAGAAATCCCGGTATACTCAGTTACTGTTTAGTTCTACAAACCGTAGAACCTCGCCCAATAACCCACTATGACATGACAGTGAATTTTCAACAAAGGAATGAACATATCAATATCCAGATAGTCATGAAAAATTATAATTTTCAACGTTAATGTTATTAAAGTTTTATTAAACATGCATGTAAGAAATACATACAAATACAAGTCAGACCAGAACAGCAAAATTAACAACGGACTTAACTTGAATCCTATAATAAAACATTGCCAGCAACAAGAGAATATCCACGATCTTGCAACATTCATTTATCTGCTTTAATGTTATTTTTTTATAAACCAACAATATGCAGTTATGCATGCTTTGAAAAACAATGACTAGAATTAAATTAGATTAAACAAGACTATTGCCAAGCAATATGGTCCCCTACCGGTGAAACTCCAACATTTTCAGCAATACTTCTAGTCTATTTGTTGCCATAGCAACCATAATTCTTGACGTAGGAACAAAATGAAATTACGTGCATAATCTCCATATTGCCATCTGTCTATGCTTAAAGTTTCATGAAGAAATATGAAGAACTTTTAAAGTTATCGCAGGATCCACCATTTTCAGCAATATTTCTAGTCTACATTTTGTATTTGTTGCCATAGCAATCAGAACTGTTGACGTATGAACACAATAAAATGACGTGCATAATCTCCATATTGCCATTTGTCCATGTTTCAAGTTTTATGAAAAACTATGAAGAACTTTTAAAGTTATCGCAGGATCCAGAAAAGTGGGACAGACTGACGGACTGACTGACATACAGACAGAGCGCAAACCATAAGCCCCCTCCGGTGAAACCGGTAGGGGACAATTATCATCTTGAAGACGTATAAGACATTGTAAACGCACAGCAGTTGTTAAAATCGAGCTGAGTCTAATTATCATTGGTATTTGCAAACGAACCTGCTTTGTCCTAATATGAATATATTAAAGGGACTGTAAAACACGAATGACGAAAAAAGAAAAGTTCTAAAATACCGTTTTTTTTTTACAATTATTAGTTTATATTGATTAAAATATCAGGACTGGTATTTTACATTACTTGAAAAAAGTTTATTTTTATATTTTAACTTTATTTTTTTCTTTATTTATTTTTACTGGGTATTTCTACCAGGTAACTACCAGTTAACTATAAATAACGCAAGTAGATTGATCATCATCGTCACGTGGTTAACCCAGAAATGCAAATTGTGCATGCATAGTGAATCGTATATATTTTATATATATAATGATCAATTTACTTGCGTTATTTATAGTGTGTATATCGTTATATCACCTATTTTCGCGGTGTACTTTCGATTTCACATCACGAAATTTTATTACCGAATATACTGAAAATATGAGTTTCAAGTAATGTTATATACCAGTCATGATATTTTAATAAATATAAACTGATAATTGTAAAAAAAATATGGTTTTTTAGAACTTTTCTTTTTTCGTCATTCGTGGTTTACAGTCCCTTTAAATGACAAACTAATTTAATTAATACAAATCAGAAACAAAATCACAGTTCATAAACAGATAATATCAAAATTATTCAAAATATTAAATACACAAACTGTCACACGTGTAAATTCCATAGTTCAATAACACAATCCAGTTTTCAAGAATGTACGAATTCCTCGCCATAGTAGTTAACCACTTTCAAGTCTGGCTTTCTTCTTACCACGTCCATTATTATGCTATCAACGATCTGAAAGTAGTGAAGAGACCTATCTATAAATAAATATCAACCAATTCTATTGATGTAATGACCAAATACACAGGAGGGTTTTACAGGTTGTTTTGTATCACTGTAGTTTGTTCAATCATATTTCTAAGAAACCAAATTAAAACTCATGGTTTTATCCATATGCCCAATAATTCAAGTTTCAAGTTTTTTATTTGGTATATCGGCAAGAAGCCTATTGTATAATACAAGTAAACAAAGTATAATCAAAGTGCATCAGTACAATACAAATACAATCATGCAAATAAACAAAAATAATTATTTAAACCCCTGAATATTCAAAAGACATACTTCCAAATACAATACTAATTATTCATTCATTGAACCAATTCAGCGTTGTGCTGTAAAAATGCCAGAGGTAAAAATGTCAATGGTAAAAATGCCAGAGGTAAAAATGTCAGTGGTAAAAATGCTAGTGGTAAAAATGCCAGATGTTAAGTGGTAAAAATGCCATAGGTAAAAATGCCAAAGGTAAAATAGTAAAATAGAGTTTTGAGCAATATTTTTCAGCATATTGATTTTGTTATCTGGAGCATATCAGATTTTTTTATGATCAAGAATGTCAAAAGATTGTCACAGCTGACCCAAAAATAGTTCTCGCAACTTTGATTATACATGTATTTACTTTTCATAGTAAAAAGCCATAAAGTGCTTCAATTGATATTTTCTGTGGTAAAAGACTTTCAGCCATATAATTACTTTTCTTTTAATTGTCATTTGCCTTTCGGAGCTTTGATAAAAAAACACCCTCACCTTGTTGCATTGTCGTAGGTCTAAGTAGGTCAGTTTGGGCATGTCCTCGGGAATTCTCTCCAAGCATTCACCCAGCACATTGTCAATACCTAGCAGATCCAGCGTCGACAATGCACTGAAATGACATGACAATGAAATGTACGAAGAAAAGGAAAGATTGAAAGAGAAAAATAGAGATTTTTGTTTCATAAGTTAATGTTTTTCATCAATATCAAAACAATTTTTAACAGGCCTAGCAGTATTATCCTCCCCAAATATCATCATCCTAATCTTCATCATCATCATCATCGTCCTCCTCATCACATTTTTTATATATGCTTTACGGTTATAGTCTCTATTATAGCATATATATATATATTTTTTGAATATGGGCTTCCCTCCTGTGGCATGAGCAGCATGAGCAGCAGTATCAGCAGTATCAGCATCAAAATCATAATCATCTGCAGCATCATAGAATATCACATGTATCACCAACATACAACTCAACTCCCAGAGTTGTTAACAGCTAGAAACAAGAGATGTGTTTGTCAGAAACACAATGCCCTTATTTGATCATCATCACCACATGGTCACAATCATTATGATTCTTATCCAGAGGGGGTAATCATGTGATAGTCAAGATGGCGACGTCCATGCAGAGGCAGGTATTTGTCGCTGTTTTATACCCTTTATTACTTGTATTAATTTTTTAAATGCCGCTCACTTTCCAGCCATATCAACAAGAAAGTTATTAGCGTTTATTTTGTATTAATATTTGCTCTATATATCGACTTTACTTGCTGCAAAATTTCTTAGCGGATGACCTAATTACAGCTCCACTTAGAAAATTTGCGGGGAGTAAAGTCGAGATATAAAGCGAATTTTTATACGAAATAAATGCTAATCACCTTTTTACTGATATGGCTGGAATGTGAGCGTCATCTAAAAATTAAACAAAAGCAATGAAGGGTATAAAACTGCGAAAAATAACAGTCTCCGTACGGACATCGCCATCTTGACTATCACATGATTTCCCCCCTCTGTTATCATAAGCCTCAATCACCACCCTTATATGCACTGACAAGACCAACATACAGAGAAATTTTTAATTTCAGTAATTTCAATTGTGGTTAAAAATAGTGGATCAATTAAAAACAGCACATAGGTGGAATGGAAGGGTTCTCCTTATCAAAATCATCAGCAACAACATAATCCCAACACGATCAACAACAATAGCACTACCATATTCACCATCACCAAAAAAAACATACCATCATCATCATCATCATTAACAGAAGTAACTATATTTCGAGCCTTTTCTTTCAATTTTTATATCATAAGATTCAATGTCCATCTCTTTGAATCTATCAATGCTTGTTTATTTAACATACTTGCAGTTATCCGTGGTGGATACCAGTCCCCTGTCAGAGATGTTCCAACACCAACTCGGTACAAGCTCACACAGTCCTGGACCACAGTTGGGGTACTAACATGTATATAGCTCACTCGTAACAAGTTGTTATGGGTGAGCTATACACATGTTAGTTCCCCAACTGTAAATATAAATATAATTTTAAGTAAACTTCATTGTTGGTTTAATTAACAATAAAGAGAATTGAATCAGTAGGATGCATAATGTACATTTTATATTCAGTGATTTAAATGGTAAAATAATGCATCTACATGTAATTACAAGATATATAAGATAAAACTAAAAAACATGACTACTCTCTGATTTCTTCTGACTTCTCCCTAAATGCAAGCTCAAGAGAAGTGACTTCTCCCTAAAATTTGACCCTAGGCCGACCCCCTGAACAACCCACTGATAGTGTAGGTATAACAAACACATGAATTATGTAAAAAGTACCTACCAGCAGTGGTCCATGATGGATACCAGACCCCTGTCAGAAATGTTCCAACACCAACTCAGTACAAGCTCACACAGGCAGGGGCCACAGCTGAGAAATACAAAACAGATAACTGGTATGTACATGTACAAAGCATAATAAATAAGTAAAGTTAATTTTAAGCGAGATACGAAAGATGATTTCATAGCCCCTTGATAACCAGCTTAAATCTTTGTGAAACAAATGTAATATGAATAAAGTATAACTCAGACTGCACTGGAAAAAAAAAACAGAAAACATTAGCTAAAAATGGAGGATTTTTATTTGTCAAAGAAAAAACAGAAAGGGCTAGATGGCATTTTGTTTGCAATTTTCAATAGTATTTCAGACAAATTTCAGCAGTCAGTTAACTAACTCACATTTGTCCTGGATTTGACGGTTAATCTGTACTTATGTACTGGTCAAACAGTACTTACATACTTATGCCTTTATCTGACAACTGTCCTACTAGAACCAGAGGTATAGGGAACGAATGGCAATAAAAAGCATTCCATGAGCATGTTATGTGGCTGGGCCAGAGATCGAACCAGTGATCCTCAATCATCTGAAATAGCTGGTCCTGCCTAAAAGAGGAAAATTGCAATGCTTCCTACTTATTAAAGACAAGATTTACCACTGCACAATATCCAACACCACATTATCATTGATAGCTGTACACTCAGACAGGTTCAGGGTATGGAGATGTGACAATGTCCCTGACTTGAAGAATTCACTCAATCCGACCTTAGTGAAGTCTGAGCCTTTCCGCAATCGTAGGTGTTCCAGTTTGTGACAGTTCTGCAAATAAACACAGGACATTCAGCCCTAGTGTCGTATATATGCGTCCTGATAATCTACAGTGGAGTTCCTAGCGTCGTATATATGCGTCCTGATAATCTACAGTGGAGTTCCTAGCGTCGTATATATACGACAACTTTGATGTAGCTCTGAATGCCTAATGACTTAAAAATACGTCTGTTAAAATTGGTATTTAAAAAAAGATTTATTTATTTGCAGTCAGTTTCAAACCTTATAAAATTCTTTTTATAAATTCTTTCTGAATCTGGAAATTGATTTTGCTATCTATTTTGGGTCAAAACATGTGAAAATAAGACAAAAATATAAAAACATTTCAAGTACTGGTAACAAGTGTTTATTTTAATAAGGATAGTTATTTGTATTAAATTTAATTTATGAACTTCTAATATAAGTTTATTAAGATGTTGGTTGTTTTGTTTGTTTATTTCATAAATTACTATTGAAACATAAATGTGCTTATATTTGTTTTTATTATAAAAATATCTTACGATTGTTTTATGTCTTTAAATAATTATTCTTGTTTTATTTTAAAACAATCTTATATGATTGTTTATATTTGTTTAAAACAGTATTTATTTGTTAAATGTGTACATTTAAATAATTATGGTATTGGAAACATTATTTTGGAAATAACCCATTTTTTTGTTTTGATTTTAAAAGTTATGCAAGATTTTGAAATTTTCATACGTTACCATATCCATTTTCTTAATTCGCAATAAAATAATAAAATGCCAAACATGAATGTGTTACATAAACAATCAACAAAATAACAAGACAATACCTAAAACACCCTTATTTCACACCACTAACAATTAACAGATAACAATCTGTCAGGCATTCAGAGCTAAACAGGGTACTGATTATCTAGGAGTAGATAAGGCTATTACTGATAGGGATTGCCTAGAGATAAGGCTGTAGAATGGAATGAGTTAATAAACTTAAGATTAAGCTTAGAGAAAATTGCTTATAAGGCTTATTAGCACAAATGTTTCTTTGAAAAAATGGGACTTTTAATACTTTAGGAGCAGATTTTACTGTCCTGGATCTCTTTAGAACCAATATGTTTATTTATCTATTTAAAGCATTTAATGACCCACTTATCAAACGCCAAAATGTAGTAACAAGTCCATTTACACAGTGTCAGCCACCATAATGTGTAAAATTAAGGTCTGTCCCTCTACCTTCAAGTATTGCAGTGACTGGTCAGTCAAGCACTCGCAGAACGATATTCCCAGATGTCGAAGGTCACTACACTGCGAGATACCGTGCAAACTTGCATCAGAAATCTCTGCCCCATCAAGCTCCAGTTCTTGCAAGTGGGTTGATTGTAACTTCAGCAGACTGAGCACTCCACTGTAAAATCAAAGCAGATAAATACAATTCCATTCTGCTAACATCATGTTTTAAACAGCTGCTAAAACATTATAATTATATTAATATTGTATTATTAATTTAAACAAAAGAAAGTTGGTGAAAGAAAAAATATTAATCCGATACACGCCTTCAGTGGGCTTTGAAATCATGCACTTTTTCTTACACTACAGTACCGTATAGATAGTGTGCATGCTGCATAACTTCAGGTAAATTTCATTTGTAATGATCTCACTACTACCATTGTCCAGCACACACACAAAAGATCCATAGAACAAATTTGTAAACTGGAATAAATTATATATTGAAAGTTTATTAAAACAGACGTCTGTGTTGACCAACCTCTTTATAATATGATATATACTTGATAAAAGATAATCCCATTTTTTTAATAATAACATAATAAATTGCATATGAGCCGTTGATATAAGTCTAACTATAACTACCAATGACATAAAAAAAAATCTTTAAATTCTATAGAACATTCAATGAAACTTTTAGCCTTACCTGTAAACTAATTGTAAACTGTACAATACATCTTACCGGTAATAAGAACAGGTAATATTGTACAAACTACAGAGGATAATTATAAAGTTTTAACACTATTTTTAAACAGGTTTTTAACACTTAAAAGATAAAAGTTAGACTGTGTCAACTATAAATGAATGCACTGATAAAAAACCCATTCAACTAACCTGTCAGTGATAAAGTTATTACCATCCAAATTTATTGCAATTATATTCAAGTTTTCTGCCAATTCCTTTACATCACTGTTCTGTATGGTCACACAGTGAGAAAAATTCAAAGCAGTCAAACTTGAACTCTGGGATAGCACTTGAAGACATCGCTTGCCTATATAAGTGCCACCTTCAACATTGATCTTTCGAAGAAATAAACAGTTTTCGACAACAATCTGTAAGACTGTTTCAGTGACATCACTGCAGAATCCCAAATCAAGTTCTTGTATTCTGGGGCATGATTCGCAAATTATTGCAATCTCAACTGGCGATAAATTAACCCTTCCTCGCAAGGAAAGTTTCCTCAGTAGTGGGGCACGTCTAATAACTTGTAGCAAATTCAATGATGTCAAGTTATGGAAATTACTAAAATCTAGAACATGCCATAAGGAATGGTCCTTAACTAATGATCTCCATTTGCGACATACAGGTGATGCATATTTACAAAGGTCTTGTGGATTTAAGTAAGAAAAAATATTCACAATTAATTCATCTGGAAGACTGTTAATTGTTGATTCATCTGATTTGTCCAATTTAGTTGGACACTCTTCTGACAAGCCACTATCTAAATTGCCAGCAGTTATACCTTCATTTTCATCATCTTCTTTCCATAATATGTTATTGTCGCTGAATGTTTTGCAGGTAAACGATGCAACATCTTCATCAACAGTTACAATGTTGTTATTTGTTGAAAATGCATCATTGAATATTGCTCCACTTAATAATAAATGTTCATCATTTCTTTCTTCTTTATCAACATCATTAACCATCAAACCTGTTTGTGTACCATACAAAATAGAGTCCTCCATTATGAAATAGCAACTATTTTGCTTCTTTGCTAACACATTTAAATCTGTCTTTTATGTATCATTNCTAGCTCACCCAGGTTTGGGCCACAGCTGGGAAATACAAAACAGATATCTGGTATGTACATGTACAAAGCACAATTAAATAAATATGTTAATTCTATGTGACAGTTCAAAGATGTTTTCATAGCCCCTTGGTAACCAACTTGAATCTCTGTGAACAAAATGTAATATGAATAAAATATTACTTAGTCAAGCTATACTGGAAAAAAAAACAACAACAGAAAATATTGATTATAAATGGAGGATTTTAATATGTATTAGAATAACCAATACAGGGTCAATAGGAGTATTGTGTTGCCATTTTCACCAGTATTTCCGACATATCCCAGTGGTCAGTTAACTAACTCACACTTTTTCATATAATAACATACTTATGCCAGTATGTGACAAATGCTCTTTAAGAATCAGAGGTAGGGAAAGAATGGCAATAGAAAGCGTTTCATGACCAAACTATGTGGCTGGGTCAGGAATCAAATTCGCGATCCTCGCGTTTGTAGTCCAAAGTTCTATCTTCAGAGCTAGCTGGCCCTGTCTAAAGGAGGAAAATAACCATGCATGCTTCTTACTAAAGACAAGATTTACCACTGCACAATATCCAAGACCACACCATCATTGATAGCTGTACACTCAGACAGGTTCAGGGTATGAAGATGTGCCAATGTCCCGGACTTGAAGAATTCACTCAATCCGGCCTTAGTGAAGTCTGAGCCCTTCCGCAATCGCAGGTGTTCCAGTTTGCGACAGTTCTGCAAATCCACACAGGAAATATTGTTTAAATTAAGATTAAGCTGAGACAAAGTTGCTCATAAGGCTTATTAGCACAAATTTTTCTTTGAAAAAATAGGACTATTAATACAGCAGATTTTATTGTCCTGGATCTCTTTAGTACAGATATGTTCATTTATCTATTTAAAGCATTTAATGACGAACTTAAAACAAGAAGTGTTTGTGAAACACTATGTCCCCTTTTGAGCGATTTTGACCCATATATTTGACTTTTGACCTTGAAGGATGACCTTGACCTTTCACCACTGAAAATGTGCAGCTCCATGAGATACACCTGCATGCCAAATATCAAGTTGCTATCTTCAATTTTGCAAAAGTTATGGCAAATGTTAAAAGTTTGACGCAAACAAACCAACAAACAAACAAACCAACAGACAGGGCAAAAACAATATGTCCCCCAATATAGACTGGGGGACATAAAAATAATGTGTTAACAAGTCCAGTTAGTAACACAGTGTCAGCCACCAAAATGCGTATCATTAATGTCTGTCCCTCTACCTTCAAGTATTGCAGTGACTGGTCTGTCAAGCACTCGCAGAACGATATTCCCAGATGTCGAAGGTAACTACACTGCGAGATACCGTGCAAACTTGCATCAGAAATCTCAGCCCCATCAAGCTCCAGTTCTTGCAAGTGAGCCGATTGTAACTTCAGCAGTCTGAGCACTCCACTGTAAAATCAACAAAGATAAATACAATTCCATTCTGCAGTGAGTGCTAACATCATGTAACAGTTTTAAACAGCTGCTAAAGCATTATATTATCCTAATATTAATATTGTATACTAATTTAGTAGCAACAAAAGAAAGTTGGTGAAAGAAAAAATATATTAATCTGATACACGCCTCCAGTGGGCTTTGAAATCATGCACTTTTTCTTACACTACAGTACCGTATAGATACTGCGCATGCTGCATAACTTCAGGTAAATTTCATTTGTAATGATCTCACTACTACCATTGTCCAGCACACACAAAACAGATCCATAGAAAAAAATTGTATACTGGACTAAATTATATATTGAATGTTTATTAAAACAGAGGTCTGTATTGACCAACCTCATAATAATATGTTTTTAAACAGGCTTTTAACACTAAAAAATATACAAGTTAGACTGTGTCAACTATAAATGTATGCACTGTCTGATAAAAAACCCATTCAACTAACCTGTCAGTGATAAAGTTATTACCATCCAAATTTATTGCAATTATTTCCAAGTGTTCTGCCAATTCCTTTACATCGCTGTTCTGTATGGTCACACAGTGAGAAAAATTCAAAGCAGTCAAACTTGAACTCTGGGATAGCACTTGAAGACATCGCTTGCCTATATAAGTGCCACCTTCAACATTAATCTTTTGAAGAACTGAACAGTTTTCGACAACAATCTGTAAGACTGTTTCAGTGACATCACTGCAGAATCCCAAATCAAGTTCTTGAATTCTGGGGCAAGATTCACAAATTATTGCAATCTCAACTGGCGATAAATTAACCCTTCCTCGCAAGGATAGTTTCCTCAGTAGTGGGGCACGTCTAATTACTTGTAGCAAATTCAAAGATGTCAAGTTATGGAAATTACTAAAATCTAGAACATGCCATAAGGAATGGTCCTTAACTAATGCTCTCCATTTGCGACATACAGGTGATGCATATTTACAAAGGTCTTGTGGATTTAAGTAAGAAAAAATATTCACAATTAATTCATCTGGAAGACTGTTAAATGTTGATTCATCTGATTTGTCCAATTTAGTTGGACATTCTTCTGACAAGCCAACATCTAAATTGCCAGCAGTTACACCTTCATTTTCATCATCTTCTTTCCATAATATCTTATTGTCGCTGAATGTTTTGCGGGTAAATGATGCAACATCTTCATCAACAGTTACAATGTTGTTATTTGTTGAAAATGCATCATTGAATACTGCTCCACTAAAAAAAACATGTTCATCATTTTTTTCTTCTTTGTCAACATCATTAACCATCAAACCTGTTTGTGTACCATACAAAATAGAGTCCTCCATTATGAAATAGCAACTATTTTGCTTCTTTGCTAACACATTTAAATCTGTCTTTTATGTATCATTTAACACTGACAATATTAAATAAACAACCAAAAAAACATGTAAATAATTATGTTAAAATTTAAGTCCTATCCGAATAAAATTCGCATCCGAATTTCTAGCCGGTATTCATATTGGTTAAAAAAAACAAAAAAAAAAACAATTTTACTGTCCATGACAATTGCCGCAACAATTGTAAAATGATAAATTTCTTTTGCAAAACATCAATTACATCACAAATTTAACAATCG
This sequence comes from Dreissena rostriformis, assembly GCA_007657795.1. Classification (NCBI taxonomy): domain Eukaryota; kingdom Metazoa; phylum Mollusca; class Bivalvia; order Myida; family Dreissenidae; genus Dreissena; species Dreissena rostriformis. Next base: position 85,254 of record VMBQ01002169.1, read on the forward strand.
CCCAGCAAAAAGGCAACTAAAACAATAATTTCTTTATTGACAAAAAATGTTTGCAAGTTTCACAACTAAGCGATTTCTTTGCTAAGGCTGGAAACAACTAACCATATACAAACACGAGTGGTTCCCTGCACATACTAAACATTCAGTGACATTAATATGATAATAGGTGCTACCTAATTTACGGGCAAAAGCTAATAAGATGTCTGTTTTAGATAACATAAGTTGTAAATGACTTGCACATAATCATTATTGTGGAACAAAACCTTTAAATGTTTGACATAAAAATATGTAACTGAACAANTAAATCTGCCTTTTATGTATCATTAAACACTGACAATGTTAAATAAACAATTTTCAGTTAACCAAAAAACATGTAAATAGTTATGTTAAAATTTAAGTCCTGTCCGAATAAAATTCACAACCGAATATCTAGCCGGTATTCATATTGGTTTTAATAAACAAAAATGCAATTTTACTGTCCTTGAAAATTGCCGCAACAATTGTATAATGGTCAATATCTTTTGAGAAACATCAATTACATCACAAATTTAACAATCAACCAGTAAAAAGGCAATTAAAACAATAATTTATTTATTGACAAAAAATGTTTGCACTTTTCACAACTTAGAGATTTCTTTGCTAAGGCTAGGAACAACTAACCATATTCAAACACGAGCGGTTCCCTGCACACACTAAAGATTCAGCGATACATTATAATACCGTAACAATAATAAATTGCATTAGCTGTTTTGTTTTTATTTCTCGATCGTTTTCAAAATTGGCACAAATGAAACATTCAATCAGGTTATGAGACTAATCTGTATCGCACTATTCGGTTTGAAAACCAACATGACAACATTTTGCATTCATGGAATGATGGACATATTGCATATTTGTTTTATTTTTGGTTTTATCATCGGCTTTAAACAATGTTTTATCGATTATCGATTTCCTACATGCGTACCGATTCACAGAGTATTTAATAAATTTACAACGTGCGAACACTATGAAATATATACTAAACTACACGCACTTTCGTTGGTAGGGAATGGTGTACACATGTACGTTACTAATCGGTAAGCCCTATTTATTGATTTTAGATCCAGATTTTAATAATTGAACTAAAAACTCTCACCGACTCTATCAGTCTATCACCTCGTGGTACTTGGAATGAAAGTTACTGATTCTGTTTTTGGTTTCTTTTCATATCGTGTATTCTCTTTATAAGTTTTAAGCCTCACTTTCCCCTCAAATTCAACCCTTCTGTTATGTTTACCACGCTGTATATTTTAGTTGCTGCATTCTTGAAGAAGGCATTTCTCTTCAAATATTTGTCTACTTATCATGTATCATGTAATTCCAAATCTTGATCTCTGTAATCACACATACACTAGCTACTATTAACGTAAATGCAAAAAACATATTTAACTTATTGTGTTGCCGATATACATTTACAAGATCCGTTCAAAGAAACGCACGGCGATTTAAAATACATTTTACTTTTATAGCGGAGAGGTTATCCTTAATAGACAAGACTTGATTTTATTCTTCATATCTACTCATTATTTATCACCTGATGTCAGAGTTTGTAAAATTGGAATTACCGCTAGTTATCGTTTTACTTTCGGACTTTGAAAATATTGCATATGGTAAAGAGCTTTGGAAATTAAACAAGGCCTTTCTTTTAGACAAAGACTATCTTGCTAACATTAATTATAACACAGAACGAAATAGATTGCAATATGCATTAACAGTGTTAAAATGAAAAAAAAAATCAATCGGTGATGCAGATTGACAATGGGTTTCGCATGTAATATTCAAAATTAATATAGGCCGTCATATTTTGAGCGTGCAAGATGGCCTTGTGACGGGTGTTTGACGTACGATCGACGCATTTACTAACATATTGTAGTGTAATGCGATGGAATAATTACGCACACAAATCGAAGAACTTATTTTTTTATATTTATTTTTGCCATTTATCAAGGACACTTCCTAAATCTGCAATATGTTCTTATCAACTAAATACATGCGAGGCCCTTACGAGCCGCGCGACAAGAATAAATTATGAATTCTATATCTCTGGTTGTTTGGCGTTAAGTTTTATACCGAATATGAACATATTAAAAAACATCGAAACACCAGACGGAAGTAGGTGATACACATGCTGAAATGCGCAATTTAAACAGGAAGAGTTCAGCTTATTATGAAAGGAGTGTAAACAACAGTATGACATTTAAGCATGGGGCTCGACTTTTCAATTTAACTATGAGGGACATCGTCTGGGTTAATTAGTTAATAAATTCACCATGAATTAGTTGTTTTTGAAAAAAAAATGTAAAAGACAACAGGTTATTATGTCACACACTAGTATGTATTTCTCAGAAAAGAATACATCCATGGTCTATATCTGACTTGTTTAAATTGTATATTATTTCATTTTATTGAATTACCTAAAAGTGGTACTTTCTGAGCTATTTTAAAACCACCGTTTATATTGCTGATCTTATAAAACGTGACCGAGAACTCGAAGTATACGTTACACCATATTAAAGCCCATATAACGCTCAATCAGTGTTCTTTATAGCAATTGCCAAAATGTCAACGCTAGATGTGTTCTGGTAACATAGATTTAACAGGATATACAATGCTCTTTTTTATTTTTGCGTGGCACAATATAACATGTGACATGAACATGTGTTGAATATTTTGTACCACAAACAAAAATAAAGCATTTTGTATCGTGTTAAATCTATGTTACCAGACCACATTTTTGATAACGGTGACATCCATTTAAAATTTAAGATTGTAATATGTTGTATGATTGAGATTAAGCAAAGAGAAAAGAAAAGAGGAAACATTACGAAGATTAAAAATGCCGAGAAGAACATAACCACAGACTTTATTTATTTAGCAATACTTGACGATATGTTTAATGAAGAGTGCCGAAAGCGGAAGAGAATTATATTTAAACTGTCGCGTTATGTAAACACTCACCGGTTATAAATCGTTTTCAGCCCAACACTTTGTCTGTTTTTCCACAATACAAAAAATGATTGAGATCATTTAGCGTCACTGTTAGTGTCCTGATCATGCGATCATTTCAACTCGGGCGGCTGATGTTGAACGTCGTCTTCAGAACTTGAAAAAACTTGTGCACCACTTGAATATCAATATTTGATGTTTTATTTGCACCGATTAGACCGGTGTGGTTAACGAGTCGTCCCCGAGAACTACACTCGTGGAATACTCCGCAAGATAGATCGTCTGCTGATCCGGAGTGCGAGATATACTTCCGGCGTCTGAGTTGAGTTCGGGTCATATTAAAATTGCAGCGTTATCGACCATGGGGACGTCTGCGTTGGCATTGCTGTTGTTGTTGCTGTGCCTCGTAGCAGAAGAGCGCGTGCAGTCGAGGGTGGTCACTTCCAGTAAGCTGCTTGTGGTTGAGTCCCGGGATTATAATGCCAACGGTATGCATGCATGGTAAATGTGTTCGTTGGTGTAGCAATGGAATATGATTTGTATAGATTGCGAAATGTGTCAATTAATGTGTTTGTACCTTCAAGATTATTATTAAAGTATTTACGTTATCTCTGGTTATTTTAATCAATTTATTGCAGATAAACCAGTTTGTATGCCTGGTAACTGCACGAAATGCTGGGTTTACGAAACCATAAAAGGTATTTTTGCGTTATTTCAAAGGTAGATGATGATAATACGAATGATCATTAGCATCATTATGGTGATAATGCTGATGACTTTTGCTGCTACAGCTGATGCAGCTGATGATCATTAAAATGAGTAAGGTGATAAGAATACGATAATTATGACAATGCTACAGCTGCTGCTGGTGATGAATATAATGGTGATGATTAAAATGCTGGTGCTGAATATGCTTATGCTTATAATAATGATGATAATTAATTTAATGGTGACGATGATACAATTATAATAACGACAACGGCTCAGCTTCGGGATATTTTGCTGTTGTAGCTATTATAATACATATATAAATTGCGACTTATTTATCAGGTATGTTCTTATACTCGTCTAGTTTGCCTCATCGCGTCCATCACCACGGTTGACGTCATTCGCCTCACCCTGGTGGCGCAGGGCAACTGGATCATTGCGCGGGGTGACGTCACAGGTAAGGTTTCCCGCCTAAGTCTCCCTCACAGAATATGGTCAAGTTCTAGTAGTAAGGACGTGGTTTCCCGCCTAAGTATCCCTTACATACCGTCGTCAAGGTCTAGCGGTAAGAGCGTTGTAAAACGAAGCGGAAGGTTGACGGATGGCGTCCCAATCATTACTTGGTAAGAAATGGCCGATTGCCTCTTTAGCAGATAGTATGCATTATAATCGGTGAGTACCAATTTCATCCCAACTACCTTGCATAAATGATACGGAGTAAGGGAATGGGGAGTAAGGATGTGTATTAGTAAAGTTGTCAGATAAATCGAAGCTGGTTGGACTCTTTTTCTTGTGATGACAATTAACTCAGCAGACACTTTTTACTTTCGTAAAGCTGTTATTCTGGAGCACATAGCCATGGCAACAATATTTTTTATTGGTAGGAGAAACCGTTAGATGTACTGTCATATATTTTATACGTCGTTTTCACTACAATTAACTTTTTTTCGCACATATTTGATAACCATACTGTATCAGAACACGCTTGTGGTGAAACATACTCAGTCTTCTTATCTGAAACCGCAAGGGTCAGGGGTTGAATATAAGGTGTGTAACATCGTATAGTGGTCCTCTTTTAAGTTTGTTCAAATCAAACCCATTTGATCAAAATCGGCCCCATCCTGGGGGTCATTTGTTTTCCTTATATGTATATTCTAAACAATTAAAAAATCTCGAACACCCCAAGGCCTAGAGGTTTGGTATTTGTCATGTTAAGTAATACGGTGGTCTCCTGCTAAGTGTGTAACCATCATGCACCTCGAATCGATACCGACCACAAGGCGCGCTTTGATATTTAGTATGCGACATCAGATTGTTGTACTCTATAAATATTGTACAACTTTTAAATGCTTCTTCTTTGACAAAGTGTCAAGGGTTTAATAGCCATGTTCAGGGGTATAAAAGTGTTTGTGTACCATCGGATATTGGTAAAAGTTGGCCATGACCCTGGTTTCTCGTGATCTATATGGAAGTTAATAGTGAAATAACTTCTTTAAATCTCCTCTGAAACAACACGACCAAGAAGCGTTATATTTGGCATGTGACACATAGTGGTTCTCTACTAAGTTATTTTCCCACTAATGCCCCCCTGGGGTCAAAGTTAGCTCTGTCTGGGTTTCGATAAATGTTTAATTTTAAAGTGCGTAGCATAGTCTTGCCCATGGGTACGAAACTGGCCACGCTTCATTTCACGCCCATTACATCGGTAAGAAATCTTCGCCTTTTTGGGCTCTTTAGTTTAAAGAATTAAAAAATGTACAATAACTTAATTTCAATCGTTTTATGCCGAAAGGTATCTTGCATACGACTTTTTTCATAATTTAATTACGTTCTAATTGCAATGTAAGGTATTTGTATTGTCTACATATGCTTAAACTTGGAAACTTGGAAAATGTCCAAAACACATCCATTTTAGATACACACATTTACAGTTTTAAAGCTAAGCAAATATTTGATTGACGGGTTTTTAATAAAGATGTGAATTTTCGCATGGACATGAACATTTGCAGTATTTTGGACGGTATATAATCATACGCTTGTGTAAGCATGTTGATTTTAATCTTAAAACAGAAAACCTGTTTGATTCAAAATCCCCCTACTCAAGTATTTGCGAGCCCAACAAGGAAGTGTTTCAAGTATTTCAACATTGTGCTTGAGATTTCAAGCGTGAAGACGTGGTTTCAAATCCTTCTTAATTACCATTATACATTGCATAATGGACTAGGAAGTGAAAAAGCGAGAAGAACGACCTAGAAATCTCATCACGAGTTATCTTATAAACATTATGGTAAACCAATAATTACCTTTGTCGAATACAAAGGATGAGTTTGTGTAAGCTCAGTTATGCGAAAAGTTTATTCGCTAATAGTTAATTTTATGATGTGATAATTTTATTTTTAAACTATATAACTAATGTATTTAATCATTTTTTGACTGAATATTCAGTTTTAGTTTTTTGCAAATGTAATCGGTGTTGAAGTGATTTCCGCAATATGTTGGAGCATTGAAAATAAACCATGTTATATTTTGAGCGTTTGATTTGAATAAATGCAAATAAATATCTCATAATATTATAACAAGTTCTCTTCAGCAGTTGTAAACACAACGTTCACTAAACCTAGCAGCTCTCTGTTTGCATTATTAATTAGCAAAACACTTCAATGTAAACATGCTTACCCCTGCCCCACTTTGTGTGACAGACCATTCAATTTCAAATCATTAGTCGAATCACCGTTTCTTATATTTATATATTAAATAATATATGTGACCATTTTATTTTACAGATGTTTAAACACATTCTATATGCACCTCGTGTACATAGAGGCCACACTATGTGAAACTGGGGCTACATATTTGTGCGTAAAGTGTCGTCCCAGATAAGCCTGTGCAATCCGAACAGGCTAATCAGGGACGACATTTTCCGATTTTGTTTTCGTTCAAAGGAAGTGTATTCTTAGCGATAATCAAGTAAAGGTGGAAAGTGTAGTCCCTAATTAGCCTGTGCGGACAGCACAGACTAATCTGGGACGACTTTTTACGCGGATGCATTAAGCCCGGTTTTCCCAGAGCGAGGCTCATATATATATAACACTACTGCCATTTACAGCCGCCTCCCACGGTCCACTCTGTGTAACGGACGTACCTGGTGCAGACTTTGAGAAGCTCTGTTTGATCCCTTTCAACGTTGACATGGACAACTTCGCGTTTTGCCTGAACATCACCATGACGGTATGCAGAACTGTTTTTAAATGCCTTTTAAACAGTTTTTGAGTTGTCAATGGATGCAAGTTTACATTGATTTATTGATTTTAAGGAGCTTAATTTCATCGAAAGCCTATGACTTCTTGAGATACTCTCGGGTCCGTTTTTTGGGTTGATCCAGTACGAAGTGTCTTTGGGAGAGATGTTATGATGACCCCCCCCCCCCCCCNCCGGGAGCGTTCCTTCGATTTCCCCTAAGACACCAAGTACTGGTTCTAGTTCCAGGAAACGGACTCGAGAGCGTTTCTATAAGCCTACTGCTTTCGATGCAATCGAGCTAAAATAAATAGGTTTAAAACTAAAGCTATCGAACCTGGGGCCTCCAGCGCTACGCGGACAACACATCCATTCAGCCACGGCCGCCTAACGTCACAACGCATGTTATGGTTTTAAGGCATTTAATTCGAATCTTTGTTATCCCCACGCTTTAAAAAGCGTGGGGATATTGTATTGATCTCCGTTTTTTCTTTTTTTGATCGGCCACTATCTCCTCCTACACTAATAGCACTATAACCTTGAAACTTACACACATGGTAGCTATGAGCATATGTGCGACGGTGACGGTGACGGAATTTTGATCTGACCCCTGGATGAAAAGTTATGGGTAAATAAATGGATAAAATGGGTAAAGAAACAAACTCATTTTACTAACAACATGCGATGCACATGATAATAACTTTCGACCCTGGGGTCAGATCAAAATTCCAAATAGTGCACCGTCGCACATATGCTCATAGCTACCATGTGTGTAAGTTTCAAGGTTCTAGTGCTAATAGTGTAGGAGGAGATAGTGGCCGATGGGGGTTGGGGTGGGGCCCAAAATTTTGTTTTAACATAACTTCTTCATTTATTCACCAATTGACGTCACTTTAATACTGAACATCTCTTATGACAACACGGTCTAACTCGACCATCCATGTCCACATTACCCACCCCAGGGCCATTGATAAAGGTAAAGGCAGCTTGGTTCCCGTCCTCTTTCAAATTTATCGAGAGGTCCACGGGTACTACTTTCCCGTACCCCATTTTTTTTTCGTACCCCAAATTTTTCGTACCCAATTTTTGTTCGTACCCAAGTTTTTGTTCGTACCCAAATTTTTGTTCGTACGGTAATCGTACCCAAATTTTTGTTCGTACCCAAACTTTTTTTAGTACCCTTTTTCGTACCCACATTTTTTTCGTACCCAAATGTTTTTTCGTACCCAATTGTTTTTTCGTACCCATTTGTTTTTTCGTACCCAATTTTTTTTCGTACCCAATTTGTTTTTCGTACCCAATTTTGTTTCGTACCCATAATTTTTTCGTACCCAATTTTTTTCGTACCCAAATGATTTTTCGTACCCCAATTTTTTTCGCACCCATTTATTTTTTCGTAGCCATTTTTTTTTTCGTACCCAAATAAATTTTTAAGTTCCCACCCGGGGCCCCACCAACATAGGCCTTGCCCACCCAAAATTGCCTTTTAATATAACATCTATGCGGCGTGGGGATACGCGTCGGCATCTGCCGCGCCATTTCTAGTTTAAAATGCTTTTTTTTTTCTGACGCAAATCGTCAATTTGCAAACTTGACTTGAACGTACTATGCATTACCATTTTGAGTAGAATTCATTTTATGGTTGTTTTAAAATGACACACAGCCTATAAGTCAAATATAACGTTTTCTGACCTTGAAGTTATATTTAAGCTCTTGTATGAACAATGATTCTGTATACTACTGACAGCATTGGAAAAGAAACATTTATTTGGACCTCATATAAAGTGTATACATGTATAGCTATGCTTTTTTACGATGGTATACAATTACTATTTTTTGTTTTCTAAAACGTTTACATTAATAAGAAAAAAAACAGACATTACATTAATTCACAATTGAGTAATTATTGATTTCAAAATGTTTTTTTTTTTGCAATGAAAAATCCACGTGTTTAATAGAAATAGTAACATAATTAACATCTATGACCTGTAGTACTAATATTGTTATGCTAACTATAATCCTGCTTACGTGTTTCAGCAGCACAATATAACGTTTTTATTTGACAACACGTGCTACAAGATCCCACCTAACCCTACACACATTGAAGGTAAAACACTTTATTTGATGCTGAGTGATTAAACATTTAAAAGTACAACCTAACAAATGACACAAGTGTAAAATCAATATCAATACAAATATAAAAGCAATAATAAACAGTGCATATGCTATATAAGCGTCTATAATAATGTGAATTCTTGAAAAAGATACGTTTATGATAACGAGGCTTAAAGAACCCGTCATTGCTGACATAAAGCTATGTTTATTCAACAGGCTTTAGTTCGACAATGTGCGCCAATTATGCGTTGGATATAAGTTGGTTCACAACCATTTCTTTAAAATATTTTACAAACATAGAATGTGAGTATGTACATTTGACTTGCAAATATGGAGACATGTACGCCTTTAGGTGGTAACAAGGGTGTGGGTGCCTTGGAGTTCGACACAGAAGACGTAGACGTCAATGAGGACGATGGCGACACTGAGGTCGATTATGTAAATGAGGTCGATGACGCAACACCTTTCGATGACGTAATCAGTGACGACAAGAAAATGGATGACGAAACATTACGATTCGGGACATATTAACAATATCAATAACTAAACTTTCCAATTTATTTTACTTCTTGCACAAAAATTGTAATTCTTGCACTAACATTAATGTAAAGTGTTGCTGTCATACTGCCAATGAGAGTTATTTAAACTTCATCAAGCATAAATGCAAATTATGCGTTCTGGATGATGTGGTGCGTATATTTATATACACATGTCACATGTTGTAAGATCGGAACGCCACTATCTGTCATAGCTTGTTTTGTTTTATTTTGCATAGAAATACTTTTATGATACCACATTTTGCTTTAAGACGTTATTTCACATATTAAAGTCACTGATATATCCAGTACGAACCATAATGCCTAGACGAAACGTTTGCAGTCGAGTTGTTGCTGGACTATCGTGTAAATAATCAACACGCGAACATAAATTTAAGAGAGCAAACCACCACCAAAGGAGCTCCTAAAAGCTATTTCAGATCCGATAGGAAACATCGAAAACATGTTTGTTATCGGTCAATTGAGTTTGACATTTGAGTTCGCTTATTTCTAACTGATAACTGATAAAACGTGTCCTCCATATTTTACTTGTAACAATTTAATTCCGATTCTAAATGTTCTTTTTAAGTGCGACACCGGATATATTATATTTAAATTGTAAACGGTTGAATATATTTTCACGAAAAATCATGAAGCATGATACTTTTACACTCTTTTAAAATGCTAATAAGCCAAAAACGAACGTTTATGCGTGCATATGTATAACACCAGAAGTGCAATACTTCGAGCTACGTAATGCTCTATAAAATTGCATATTCGGTTACGCCTTTTAGATTCTGTATTTATATCACAATTATAAATGTGTGCTTCTCAACTTAAAATGAATATCGCCAATGCTACTGCATATTTTACTGCTTGTTCTATTCAATTTTTGTTGCGATGTATTTCTTTTTCAAATAAATTGTATTACTCATTTCAGATAACGTTGTCATATATCTCTATTTCATCTCTAAATCATCTACAACAGTAGTATCAGACAAACAGGTTGTCGCTTTTGTGTTATCGTTAACAAAGGTGCATATGTCATGACTTTTAAGTTATAACAATTTATTTTAATAGACTTTGATTTATTTGAAAGTGCAGGGCTTATCGAGAAAAGATCGAAACCTTTTCCTGCATAGAACAAGTGTATGGTGTATTAATAGAAGATATCGAACCAGAGTCCTTCTGATTGCAAGCCGAACACCATATCCGCTACTCAGCCCTGACCCTTATATAACTAAGCGCCTTTTGTTTTTAATGACTTCGCAAGGTGTTTGTTTTTTATATCCATGCATATTATACTCGTTTGTAAAGAGCTATATTTATCTAGACAACAACAATATGTTCAAATGCTGGTGCTGGTCGGATGTGCCGTACCTAAAAATCGAAAATGAAAAAACATTAATTGCGCCCGCACTTGTCCATTATGCCCTGAATCCGACATTTCAGAAGAAAAGTGCGTTTTTTTTTCTACTAATTTTGGCTAATATTTTTTGGCAAAGACTGGTTTGTATGTTAACAATTACTTTCATTAGTAAAAAACTATGGAGGCTATTGGTTGCCAAAAATCCAGCCTTGTCAACATGACAATTTATACTTAGATCACACTGAATAGATATGTTTGAATATAAAATGTTGCTTGTAATCGGTCTTTTGATTATCTCAGTTTTACAAGTTCATTTTCACTTTCAACTTTTAAGTTGATATCTTTGAAATAAGTTAAACTGCAATTCGCTTTTGTAACTTTCAAAACTAAATTCGCCACATGCATCAAATGTACCAACACGGCACGCTTTACACAGTACACCTTACCGTTGGTGAAATGAAACTGCATCAGCTTTCACTCTCAGGTTGACAACTTCACACTTGACTTTTGCAAACAAAGGCGATTAACATTAGTAGACGATTTTGCAACTTCCATATATGGCATTTTTTACGGAAATAGCCGAGGATAAAGAGGAGGAGCCAACATTCATTTGTAACAGCNATATGTTTTTGATTCCGATCTCTCCCAAATCTGTTGTGCCTTATTCCGGCGAATAAATGATACATTTGTTATGGCCTAAACGTATCCGTTCACGAGATACCCGGTATTACTCGACAATCTTGATATATACCGTATTAAATATGCGTTTAATTACAATATTACTACCCTTCCCGGACAATTGGATACACAGTTTTAAATCGCGTCTGAGCCAAATACAATGTATGCCAACAAACGTGAAGGTTGAAGTTTTGAAGGCCTAATTTTCGGATAGTATTTTTTATGTTTATTTATTGTTGAGTACGCCTCAAATCTTAAACGGTAATCTTCCATCGAAAGCAAAATAGGTTTGCAACTACATGTGTATCTTTGTTAAATGGTATAGTTTTGTTTCGTTTTAAACTTTACGATGATGTATGATGATTTGCATTCAGTGTTTCATTTGCTTTAAGTAAACAAACCCTGACTTCCCTGCATAGCTCAGAGCACAATAAACACACCTCACTTATGAATCAACGGAATTCAAAGTATGTGTCATTGTGGTCGATGATACACATCAAGGAAGTTTAAGACGTGTATTTTACAGCTCGAGATGACCTTGAACATGGACACTAATACTGACAATGGAATGCAAAGTAAACAAGACAAAACAAATATCTGGAGAGCGTTGTAATGCAATACAAGGCATATCATAGCTTAACCCAGACAGCATTTTGAAAAATGACAAGCCATCGGAATTTAAATGTGCAAGCGAAGTCAAAACAATCCGTTTATGAATTTTACCATACCTTATTACTTGCATTCCAATAGCAGTTAATTTAGGTATAGAAGCATCCGCTTTCGTTTTATTTAATCACGTGACTATTCGCCTTTACGATGTAGAGTAATACATATAACGCAACAAAAACATAACATTATAGGTAATTGCAATCGCCATGATACATTTGGCTTATAACTTTAATATATAGCGCACTAAGCATTATGTACACCTACATTCTTTGAAACAAGATGCATTTGCAGAAATTCGATAACCATACATTATAACGAATAGTATACAAGTTTGTTTGAAAGTTCGGTTTATACTTTACTTTTTTTGCGGTTCAATCAGACATACAAACCTTGTTTTAATTAATCTACCCATACAAACAAACATAATCGAAAAATAATTATTTGAAGTAAAACGGATTTCTACAATCAGCGTTAAGATATACGAAAGAACGCATAACATATTCATTGATCTTAAAATGCGTTGTGCAGGTGGATAAAACATTTCAACGCTCCAAAGACCGCCGGAATGTATCGATAACATGCATGGATAACTGCGACATCAAGCTGGGGATTCTACCTGGGGAGTGTTTTGCAAATATGCGGGGTTATCGATTTCACGACAAATGCGGAAGTAATAAGATGGTTAAAATACAATCTTGAGGAAATTATTGTAAACCTTTTTTTTAACTTAACTTTGAAAAACCATATATCGAAAGCGGAAAAGAAATACGACGAGGGTTTATAAATCGTCGCGTGATTATCAATATTGCCGTTTAGTGGTTTACAACTCGCACAGTTTTAGACGCACCTCAACCGAACGAGGTCACCGGATTATTAACTTGAAGGTTGCATATCGTTTTTACCACGACAAGATATAAACGTTGCAAGGTCACAGCCTGGTGTTACAGCTCAGTTTGTGTTCATCTTCGTTTATTAGCACATTTGGGTTTGGAGCATAGGCGACCATATTATAACATACATTTCAACCACATCTGTATCAACAATGAGAACGTTGTTGCTGTTGCTGTTATGCCTCGTGGCTGGAGAGCGCGTGCGGGCGATGAGTGTCACTTCCGGTCCGATGCAGGTTGAATCTCTGGATGTAGACGTTATAGGTAGGTCGACTTTGTGCTTTTGAATAAATATTGTTGTTAAATATGGTATTTGACATTTGCACTCTGCCTTTATATTCATAAATGCAATCTGATTTTAACGTAAGATTACATTCATGTCAGGTTTATAAAATAAATTAAATCATACGCTTTACCGCGTTAAAAGTTGCAAAAATGTTCTGCACTGTATTCGGTTGCAAGAACTTTAAATACTTTAAATTTGATTGCACAAGCGGAAATGATTTGTAACTCTCGATTTTTATAATATTTAGTTGTCCAACACAATATAGTATGGTTGTATATATATACTGGTCACCGCATTCATATACTGCATTTAAGTTTATCAAATAGTGTACACTTGGATACTTTTCTAACGCATCACTTTTCAAACTTGAATATCTCAGTAATGGGTAAAGATTTTCATTTAAAATTGCACATGTAATCATTTGACTATATTTCGTGCAAGTTCACGAAAAAATCATTCATCCGTAGCGATTGGACGCTTTTGCACGTGGTGTAGGTGTGGTTTCATCTTTTTGCACGTGAAAATAGTGAAACACGAGATAATTCTAATTTTATTTCAATTTCATTATTTTAGGTGTGTTCTTACATCAGGAAAATATAAAATTTATAAAAAACGAAACAGTATAGCTTGTATGAATATTCAGGAGCGCAACCGCGCAAATTGCAATTTTTGCAGCTACCTGCCCCACTTGCCAAAGCGTCCGATCGTCACGGATGAATGATTTTATCATTAGCTTGCACATACTATAGTCAAATGAACAGATTTGAAATTATTTTTTTTACTAATAACTGAGATATTTAATTTTGAAAAGTGCTGCGCTATAAAAGTCACAAAGTGTAGTAAAACACGTTATAATTCCAATTGAATTTCAATTTCATCATTCTAGTTTTGTTTTTTTTTTACACAAGGAAAACATAACATTAATTAAAAAAAAAAACAACAACAATATGGCTCATATGAATATTCAGGAGCTCACTTGGCATGGTGCAAACCAGTCAGTCATTAAGAAGTGTAAGTTAATGCGTTTTACTTTTCACATTTTTATTATTTTACGTTGTGCGATTTTGCGAACTTGACTGTTGCAGTGATATTTTTAATTGTTAAAGTTTGCTATTTAAATGTTAATCAATTTCTTTTAAATTTACAGGGAGTCCAAATTAAAACACAATCCGTTAAAAAATAAGGGAGCTATATTGATTTGAATACGTGATGCTTTAGAAAAGTATCCAAGTGTATATAATACGTTTTAATAATACTATATATTTGAATCAGTTAGCTGCGTTGTCGATTTAATTATTGCATGACTGAGATATTATATAGTTAGCAAGTGTCATGCAACAAGTTTGATTTCCCGTGTGAAACAAAAACAATACGGACTACTTACTCATTTTTCCATTGAACAGAACTGCAACTGAGATGTTGTCTCCGACAAGTGGTTTGGGGCGTTCCCATTGTTAAATAATTGCTCTGTTAAATATCATCGCCCTAATGTACGTTGTAAATCTTGTATGCAGAGGAGAAATTTGCACAAGCCAGGCCTTTTCCTGGTAATTTTGGGGAACAAAGCAATTTCGGGATTGGGAGTTTTTCGCGTGAAAAGTCCACTGATTTGGGAATTTAATATATCTCTTTAAATAAATTCAAATTGAAGGAACAAAATCATATAAGTTATTATATACGTTGTTAGATGTAATTGAAATAAAATTGAGATATAATAATCATTAGACACTTCTTTCTTATAAATACATAAATATTAATATTTTTTACAATTTCGCGTTGGCAATGTTTTACGGACCCGTAGATTCGCCAGGAAAAGGCCTGCCAGTTAAAATTAGCAAACAGACGCACACCAATGGGGAGACGCAAAATCAGATAATGGTGATACAAAATTAACCTAGTAACTCTATATTTCTAGAAATAATGAATGTAAGTTATTTGTTAAATCTCGTATATATATATAAGATTTAAGCTTATAAAACATTAACTTAATCATGCAATATTTATCATACAATTGAATAAGTACACTAATGCATGTGCAATGAGACAAAGACACGGATTGATTCAAGTGAAAGAAAACAATTCACATGCCGTTGCGATTGTTTCCAGTGAACATGGAAACGAGTACATGTAAAAAGCAAACAGAAAGCAACATATAACGTGAAAAACTATTTTTAAATACATATACGTATACACATACTTTTTTAGCATTGTCCACGTAACAATTTTTGCTCTGTGTTATCAAATTGGTCTAGAGAAAATACATGGAGAAATAATTTTATGTTCCTTACAGGTGATCCGACATGCAAGTCCGGTCAATGTAAAATCTGCAAAACATACCAAGGGCGGGAAGGTACGTTGTGGCTATTTTTTATTATATTAAATGTGTCTTCAATATGTTCAGAGTAGAACATTAAAAAAACGTTGTCTAGCTGGCATTTAACTTAAAATCCGATTTTACCACAGTGAACTTAAAGACCCATTACTACTCAAAATCGGAGAACGTTTTAATTTTTTCTTGTCCTCACGGATTGGTTCATAAATTCCATTTTAATTTCCCGCACTAATATCTATTCATACGACACATGCACACTAACATGGTACCATTTAAGTGTTCTTGTGTCGTATGAATAGATATATTTGCGGGAAATTAAAATGGAATTAATTGTGTCACAAAAATAAAAACGTGCATTTTATATCTACAAACCTCTATGTTACCAGACCACATCTGGCGTTTAAATTTCGGCAATTGCTATATGGAACACTGATTTTTTTTATTTATTAACTTTATTTAACGAAATATTGTACGAAATTGTCGTTGATTTTGAGTAGTAATGGGTCTTTAATAAAAAAAATGGTAATCATGTACATTTAGTATATGTCAGCTTCTGTTCTCCTCTTCAAGATATAATTATGAACCAGAAAAAAATGCTAAACCTGTAACAGATTAGTGTCTGCACTGGTTGTCTTTATTCAACGTTCACTTGATGTTTTTGCTATTCGATATAACACTTGTTATAGTTGTACTAACTTATTTCTAGAAGTACAGTTATGCGAAATTTTAATAGCGCACAAACGTCGTTTACTGCAGTATGCCTGGTTGCCACCATTTCCAATGCCAACACCATACGCCTGGCGTTAGTATCCAGTGGTTACACGCTTGTGAAAGGGGATGTCACGGGTAATGATTCTTATTCCCAGTCTCTTTAAACTTAATTTTAAACATACTTTGTTTACAAAATGATAGTGTTACAAATATAAACATTTAGCCCATACAAGCATTAATGAAAAAGGGTTTGATCTAAAGTTCTTACAGCATTATCGGGGGTCTTTCCCTCGCTTCAGTATCATCCGGTATTTGTACGATCTAAACATACTGACCAATCCTTTATATGAAAGATTGCATGTTCATCTTTTTTCATTTTTAACAAATGCCCTTATGTAGCAATAATATAAATTTCGTCCTGTTTACCTTAAACTTTTATTTTCATATCAGTATTATTGATATTACAAACATGTAGTAGTTCACGTTTCTGTAATAAACGTCCTTTTAACTTTATTGATAATGTACTTATTTTGTGTGGTTATAAACATTAAACTCATCTATTCATATTTAGCTGTGCTACAGCCGTTGTTCATACAATAGTTTTCGTATACCATGTTAAACAAAATCACAGTCTAGTGATTAAGTTATACATTTGAAAGCCACTTATATTTCAATATATATAACACTGTGTTGATATTTACAATAAACCTCATCTCATGAACCAATCCATGAGGACAATATTTAATATTGTTTCACAACAATATCATAAACGTCTATATTAAGCGTCCTCTCGTGGCCCGTTCTGCGTGAACAAGGTCCCATTCACCTCCATACAACAACTGTGTATCATCCCCAGTAACGTTGACATGACCAGCTACAAGGCGTGTGTGGATGTATCTGCCAAGGTAACCCCATCTATGTCATAATGTTTGAAAATGTACACATTCAACTACTTTCAAAGTTGTTTCCTTACACACAGACAATGCCTCATAATATTGTCGTTTGCACATTCACACGGCTTTTCTGCCGTAGTCAAAATAGATTATATATAATTGCCGCTTCTATGTTATTTGTAAAATAAAAACTGTTTAGATATTCTGAACATAAGATCTGCTCATTATTTTTTTACTTCCACAGATGAATGGTCAAACGTACAAGGATCCCTTTGGATGCTTCCAAATCCCGAAAGCAAACTCCTTCAATTTGGCAGGTAGCAATTAAATATTTATGTTGTTGCTGTTTATTTTTCAATTTATGCGAAAGTGAAAATATATTCTGTTTCATCAATGGCCTCATGCGGCACATAAGTTACTCCATATTTTGTTAAACCATGTATCGAAGAAAGGTATAGATAATCATTATAGAAATATATCTTTTCTCATTTCACAGAATTATTGTCAAGTGATAAAATGGTGACCTCGGCCGTCAGTGGTAAGTAGGTTTCCTTTTTCATAAAACATGTTTTAGAAGTATTGAAGTAAAAATTGAAGTTTTAAACATTGAATTTCAGAAGCCAATTCACTAATAAAATGGAATTACACAATACGTATTGTATCATTGTGACGGATTGGCGAGTCCGAAAGTCTTTAACACTATGACGCGCATAATTGACAGGTACCTCCATGTGTCCCTCCATGCGCATATTTATTGTTTTGGCGTGGTAATCATCAACATAAATCAACCAAGATACACATTTGATCTCGTCTTCGCCTGTGGTCCCGCCTGAGACATAGACCGCCGACCACCAGGCGTCTCGGTTCTGGGCAAGTCCCTCCAGATGCCCCACGTCTTGTTCATCTGCTTGGCATCTGCATCCAGGTCTTGGCGCCAGGTGTTTCTCTGTCGCCCTTCTATTCTTCTTCCCTTTGGGTCCCAGTCAAGAGATTGTGTTGTAGTGTTGGATGGAGGATTGCGAAGGGTGGGGCCTATCAATCGCCGTTGTGTCTGAAGGATGCCTTTTTCAACGATAGTCTGCTTTGTTATTCTCCATTATACTTCGTTGGTGATCTGGTCTGACCAGCGGATTGTGAGGACGTTCCTGAGGCAGGTTTTTATGAAGACCTTTATTTTTTCATGTTGGTGACGGTCTTTATCCAGGTCTGTGCTCCATATTGTAGTAATGCTTAATGATGATGTTGAAGAGACTGATTTTGGCGGTGATGCTAATCTCTCTGGATCACCAGATGCTCTTCATCTGATGAAACGCTGTTCGTGCTTTACCGATGCGGGTTTTGAGGTCGGCATCCGTTTCTCCATAGTTGACAAAGATATTGCCGCGAAAGATGAAACTTTCCACCTCTTCCAAAGAATCGCATTAGACTTTGGTGGGTGTGTCGTTGACTATGTTGGTCTTCAACACCTTGGTCTGGTTACACCCAAGTTGCCTTGTGTATCCTTCTCTGGGGGAAACACTTTCTCCGATGAACAGGTTACTTATGGCGAAGAAGTCGTCGAATCCCTCATCGTGTCGTTCATCTTGCCTAACGATTACTGTCAAATATCATCTGTTGTCACTGCCGATATGAGCGATGAAGTCATCCATTACAATTATGATCTTCCTCTTTGGTCTGTCGTATAAGCTTTGGGGCGAAGCACTGGATTATGTCCATTTTAATTCTCATCTTTGTATGGAAATAAACTGTCATGATCCGTGATCCGGGTGCCTCCCATCCGATGAGCGCTTTCTGTGCCGAATTTTAAAGCAACATGGCTACTCCCTGGGTGTGTGCTGCATCCTGCTGCTCATGCCCCGAGAATGACAGTAACTCACCGGAAGGCATTTGCTTCTGCCCAGAACCAGTCCATTTTGATTCGATGATTCCTGGGATGGTGAGGTTGCATTAACTTATATATATGACTACTTGCGATGTCTTCCCGATCTCATACATGTTTTGGAAATCCCATGTTCCGATGGTGGTGTTGTTCCTGTTGGAGACGATGGTCTTCGTCCTAACGGCTTCCAGTTGACTCTTGCTTCAAAAAGCGGCGTCATAAACCTTCCAGCCTGAGGTCCATGTTCCCCTAGGTCCGCGATGTTTGTCGGTATTCTGTTTGGTGTATCTAGAACTAACGTCTTTTCAACAGGGTATGGTATGGTTCACAGAACTAATTTCAATGGATGGGATGGTGACTTCAGTCGGCAGTGGTAAGTAGGTTTCTTTTTTCCACAACTTGTTGTAAACAAATTACAGTGTTATCCAAGTTGCCAGTATGGAATATCATACAACAACAGAGCATAGCTAATTCATTTATAAACTGGACTTACTTAATCTTATTGTGTCGTTATGACAGTTCGGCGAGTCGGAAAGTCTTCGACTTTTTAACGAGCATAATTTACATGTACCTTCATTGTTATCATGGTGCGTAAAATTGTTGTCTTCGGTGTGGCAAAACACACATCAGAACGACCTGGCAGAACTCCGTTACTATACTAAGACAGTTTAACTTGTCGTTAACGTGTAACAATGTGCGCATTGTAAATTTTCAGATGATCCGACATGCAAACCCGGTGAATGTCAAATTTGCAAATCCTATCAAGGAACGGAAGGTATGAACATAACATTTCAATTTTAAGTTCATATATTTTCTTTAAAGGTCTAGTTTAATGTCTTGGTGTTAAACCGTCTTTTTTGAGCCCAACGTTCCGTGAGTATCGATGTGAACTGGAACCATACTTTGGTCACAGTGCAGTTGACACTTCAGTATTCAATAAACCTAATGCATAGGAAAACCGGTGTTAATCGTTTATACATCAGCTAAAAGAAAGAATTTTAGATAAAGAATATATACTTAATGGTTAATAAATACACTGAGTTGAAAACCCCCGTACGCACTACGCAGTAGATATTACATGAACTAGGGTTTAGAATATAGCTTTAACGTTTGATACAATTGCAATACGGTATCCGATTCATATACGTCTGTGCAAATACGAAACTATAATACTCTCTTCGTCAATAATTCCAAAAACAAAAGAACACGGGAGCGTCGTTGTTCTAGTTATTCCATTCTCACATGGACTCATTTAGTGTTGAGAACGCGTAACGCTTGACTAGTATGTATGAAAAGGTTATTTTTGTTTTAAAACGAAGACATCATGGGGATGAAAAATATAACGTTGGTTATATTATAATACTGACGTTCTCTTCTGTTACAGTATGTCTGGTTGCCACCATCACTAATGCAGGCACCATCCATCTGGCTTTAGTAACTAATAGTTACACACTTGTGGAGGGAGACATCACGGGTAACTTGTTTGACAGTTAATAACAAAGCTGATTTTGTTTACTTAAGTTT
This sequence comes from Dreissena rostriformis, assembly GCA_007657795.1. Lineage (NCBI taxonomy): Eukaryota > Metazoa > Mollusca > Bivalvia > Myida > Dreissenidae > Dreissena > Dreissena rostriformis. The sequence continues at coordinate 106,066 of VMBQ01002169.1, forward strand.
TAATTAAAATCAATAGTATTCACTGATTGCAGTAAATAAATGATATTTTCCATCAATAATTGATTTTGGGCTCTGAAACAAACTTATTTAACATATTATATTTTTTTTACAATATATTGAAACTTTTTTTGCAAAATGGATCTAGCAGCCGACATTTATACTTTTCTATATAGCCTCCTCTCCTGGCCCGATCTGCGTGGACAGTGTCCCGGGTACCTCCATTCAACAACTGTGTATAAACCCCAGTAACGTTGACATGACCAGCTATAAGGCGTGTGTGGATGTATCGTTCAAGGTAACTCCTAAGATTTCAGAAGTAAAAGTTGATGGTATAAAGGACGCATATATTTTATTATGTGTTTGTTATCAATTTTAATTATATTATGAACTTAATATATACTCGTATATATTTTATTCTACAGGTGAATAGTCAAACGTACAAGGTACCCATCGGATGCTTCCAAATCCCGAAAACAAGCTCCTTCAATTTGGCAGGTAACATACACACAATTATGTTGTTATTGTTTATTTCTTAATTTAAGAAAGAGAAAAGAACATTGTTTCTCACCAATGTCCCCTTAAAGAACTTTGCTCCATTTTGACAAGTAATTTATCAAAGACATGAATATATACAGCGGATTAGTAAATCTTTAATATATATATCTATATATATTTTTCGCAGACTTATTTTCGAGTGATAAGATGGTTACTTCGACCAACAGAGGTAAGTATGTGTCTTTTTTTTTAAACTGGTTTAAAACATACAAAATTATCATTCAAGTTGAACATATGGAATATCATACAACATAATAATGATCATAGCCAATTCATTTCTAAACTGGACTTACACAATCTTATGTTTGTCGTCATTACCGGTTGGCGAATCTCAAAGTCTTCGACTCTTTGACGCGCATAATTTACATGTATCTTCATTGTTATCAATAAAATTGTTGTCTTCGGTACGGCAAAACTCACATCAGAACGACATTGCAGAAATCCGCCATTACTCTAAGGCAGTTAAAATTCTCGCGTTCGTGTAACAATGTGCGAAATGTTAATTTTCAGATGATCCGACGTGCAAACCCGGTGAATGTCGAATTTGCCAATCGTCCCAAGGATGGGAAAGTATGTACATAAAATGTCAATATTAAGTTAATATATATATTTTTTTAAAGTTCTAGTTTAATGTCCTAGTTTTAAGCCGTCTTTATTTGAGCCCCACGTTCGGTGAATGTTTTTGTGAACTGGCATCACACTGTGGTCACAGTGCAGTCCACATTTATCATCGGTAATCAATATACCTTAACATAGGAAACAATGCTGTAGATCATTTAAAAGTATGCTTAGAAAAAAAGATTTGATGTAAAGATAATACACTTAGTGGAGTACCTCATGGCGGGACTAGACATTAATGAAACCAGGATTTTAACTACAACTTTAACGTTTGATACAATTGAATAAGGTATCAAATTTGTATACGTGCGTGCAAATGGGAACTGATATTAAACTTCATTGTCACTGATTCCAAAACAGAAGAACATGGGAGCGACTTTGTCCTCCTTATTCCATACTTCAGATACAATCATTTATCGTAGAGAACGCGTAACGATTTAATAATCTGGATGTTACGGTTGGTGTTTGTTTTAAAACGTAGACATTATGTGGATGACATATATAAGGTTGGGTATATTATAACACTGGCGTTCTCTTCTGTTACAGCATGTCTGGTTGCCACCATCACTAATGCAGACACCATCCATCTGGCGTTAGTATCTGATAATTACACAGAGGTGGAGGGAGACATCACGGGTAACTTGTAATGTTTTACAGTTAATAACAGAGCTGATTTTGTTAAATTAAATTGTAATTAAATCAATAGTATCCAATGATTTCACTTAATAAATTATCCATAAATGATTGATTTTGGGCTCTGAAACAAACTTATTAAACATAAGACCTTTTTATTAAACAATATTTTGAATCTTTTTTGCAAAACGCATTTAGCAGCCGACATTCTACTTTTCTATATAGCCTCCTCTCATGGCCCGATCTGCGTAGACAATGTCCCATTTCAACTGTGTATCTTACCCAGCAACGTTGACATGACCAGCTATAAGGCGTGTGTGGATGTATCGGTCAAGGTAACTCCTACGATTTCAGAAGTAAAAGTTGATGGTATAAAGGACGCATATATGTTATTATGTGTTTGTTATCACTTTTAATTATATTATGAACTTAATATAAACCCATATATATTTTATTCTACAGGTGAATAGTCACACGCTCATTGATCCCTTTGGATGCTTCCAAATCCCGAAAACAAGCTCCTTCAATTTGGCAGGTAACATACACACAATAATGTTGTTATTGTTTATTTCTTAATTTAAGAAAGAAAAAAGAACATTGTTTCTCACAAATGTCCCCATAAAGAACTTTGCTCCATTTTGACAAGTAATTTATAAAAGACATGAATATATATAGAGGATTAGTATTAATCTTTAATATATGTTCTTTTTTAACAGACTTATTTTCGAGTGATAAGATGGTTACTTCGACCACCAGAGGTAAGTATGTGTCTTTTTTTTAAACATACAAAATTATCATTCAAGTTGAACATATGGAATATCATACAACATATGATCATAGCCAATTAATTTCTAAACTGGACTTACACAATCTTATTTTTGTCGTCATTACCGGTTGGCGAATCTCAAAGTCTTCGACTCTTTGACGCGCATAATTTACATGTATCTTCATTGTTATCATGGTGCATAACATTGTTGTCTTCGGTGCGGCAAAACTCACATCAGAACGACATTGCAGAAATCCGCCATTACACTAAGGCAGTTAAAATTCTCGCGTTCGTGTAACAATGTGCGAAATGTAAATTTTCAGATGATCCGACGTGCAAACCCGGTGAATGTCGAATTTGCCAATCGTCCCAAGGAACGGAAAGTATGTACATATAATGTCAATTTTAAGTTAATATATTTCCTTTACAGTTCTTGTTTAATATCCTAGTTTTAAGCCGTCTTTATTTGAGCCCCACGTTCGGTGAGTATTTTTGTGAACTGGCATCACACTGTCGTCACAGTGCAGTAGATATTTATCATCGGTATTCAATATACCTTTACATAGGAAACAATGCTGAAAATCATTTAAAAGTATGCTAAGAAAAAAAGATTTGATGTAAAGATAATACACTTAGTGGAGTACCTCATGGCGGGACTAGACATTAAAGAAACCAGGATTTTAACTACATCTTTAACGTTTGATACAATTTGATAAGGTATCAAATTTGTATACGTGCGTGCAAATGGGAACTGATATAAAACTTCATTGTTACTGATTCCAAAACAGAAGAACATGGGAGCGACTTTGTCCTCCTTATTCCATACTTCAGATACAATCATTTATCGTAGAGAACGCGTAACGATTTAATAATCTGGATGTTACGGTCGGTGTTTGTTTTAAAACGTAGACATTATGTGAATGACATATATAACGCTGAAAATGTTATAAACCTGGCGTTCTTTTTTATAGTATGTATGGTTGCCACCATCACTAATGCAGACACCATTCACCTGGCGTTAGTGGCCAGTGGTTACACACTGGTGGAGGGAGACATCACGGGTAACTTGTCTTACAGTTCATAACGAAGCTTAGTTGGTACTAAATGTAAACTTTTAATGGATCCAACGATTTCACTAAATAACTCATCCATCAATATCTGTGCTTGGGCTCTGAAACAAACGTATTTAACATAAGATCATTTTATCATATTTTGGACAATATATTGAAACCGTAAAGACAAATGTATCAACAGCCGACATGTATACCTTTCTATAAAGCCTCCTCCCATGGCCCGATCTGCGTGAACAATGTCCCAGGTACCTCCATAGAACATATGTGTATCATCCCCAGCAACGTTGACATGAACAGCTACAAGGCGTGCGTGGATTTTTCCGTCACGGTAACACCTTCGATTTCAGAATGCCTGAACATGTCGCAATAACCTACTTTCGCAGTTGTTTCCTTACACAAAGACAATGCCTGAAAACATTTTTGTTTGCAAATGCACACGTATTTTTTGCTGTCAAAGTTGAATATTTAATGGACGCTTATATTTGTTTTTATAGTTTCTTAACACTATTTATGATATTCTGAACTTAAGATATGCTCGTACATTTCTTTCACAGATAAATGGTCAAACGTACAAGGATCCCTTTGGATGCTTCCAAATCCCGAAAACAAGCTCTTTCAATTTGGCAGGTAACAATAACATGTGTACGGTGTTTTTTTCATTTATACGAAATTTAAAAAAAAGGATATATTCTGTTTCATCAATGGTCTCATACGGATCGTAAGTTACTACATATTTTGTTAAACCATGTATCAAAGAAAGGTATAGATAATCATTATTGTTTTTTTTTCTCATTTTACAGAATTATTGTCAAGTGATAATATGGCGACCTCGGCCGTCAGTGGTAAGTAGGTTTCTTTTTCATAAAACATGTTTCAAACGTAAATCAGTGAAAATTGAAGTTTTAAGCATTGTATATCATAAGGCCTACGAGATTAGCCAATTCACTAATAAAATGGACTTACACAATTCTTATTGCATCATTATGACGGATTGGCGGGTCGGAAAGTCTTTAACACTCTGACGCGCATAATTGACAAGTACCTCCATTTGTCCGTCGATGCGAATTTTTCTTGTTTTGACGTGGCAATCATAAACAGAAATCAACCAAGATTCACATCTGATCTCGTCTTCGCCTGTGGTCCCGTCTGGGACATAGACCGCCGACCACCGGGCGTCTCGTTTCTGGGCAAGTCCCTCCAGATGCCCCACGTCTTGTTTATTTGCTTGGCATCTGCATCCAGGTCTCGGCGCCAGGTGTTTCTTGGCCATACCTCTATTTTTGCCTTCCCTTGGAGATCCCAGTTAAGAGATTGTGTTGTAGTGTTGGATGTAGTACTGCGCAGGGTGTGGCCCATAAATCGCCAACGTCTCTGAAGGATGTCTTCTTCAACGATAGTCTGCTTTGTTATTCTTCATTATACTTCGTTGGTGATCTTGTCTGACCAGCGGATTGTGAGGACGTTCATGAGGCAGGTATTTATGAAGGCATGGACTTTCTTTGTGGTGGTAACGGTCTTTTTCAAGGTCTCTGCTCCATAGAGTATGGCTTTACGATAGTATTGAAGAGCCTGCTCTTGGCGATGATGCCTATCTCGCTGGATCCCCAGATGATTTTAAGCTGATGGAACGCTGTTCGTGCTGTACCGATGGAAATAGGCTGTCATGATCCGTGCACCTCACTTCGATGAGCGCTCTAAGCCGAATTGGAAAGCAACATGGCTACTCCTTGGGTGTGTGCTGCATCCTGCTGCTCATGCCCCGAGAACAGCAGTAACTCACCGGAAGGCATTCGCTTCTGTCCAGAAAGAGTCCATCTTAATTCGATGATTCCTGGGATGGTGAGGTTGCATTTCCTCATATCTGTGGCCACTTGCGCTGTCTTCCCGGTCTCGTACACGTTTTGGATATTCCGTGTACCGATGGTGGTGTTGGCCCTGGTAGAGAAGATGATCTTCGGCCTGAAGGCTTCCACATGGATATGGCTTTTACCACGCGGCGTCATATTCCTTCCAGCTGGAGTTTCATGCTCTTCCAGGTCCGCGATGTTTTTCGGTATGCTGTTTGGTGTATAACGTTGTTTTACATGGTAGGGTAGCTAGCACTACATCCAATCCTCCTCCTTTTTCCGCCGGGTTTGGGACCGTCCTATACTTAGGCAGTTTAAATTATTATGATCGTGTTAAACATTTGCGTATTTATACATTGCAGATGGTCCGATATGCAAACCCGGTGAATGTCGAATTTGCAAATCGTCACAAGGAACGGAAGGTATGTACATAACATGTCAATTTCAAGTTCATATAATTTCTTTAAAGTAACATTAATACTAAAAAAATCAACGGAAATTTCGTAAAGTATTTCGTAAAATAAAGTTACCCAATAAAAAATCAATGTTCCTTATAGCAAAAGCCAAAATTTCAAAACGAGATGTGATCTGGTAACATGGATGTTTGTAGATATAAAATGCTCGTTTTTAATTTTTCGCGTACCCAATTAATTCCATTTTATAACCCCGCGACTATATCTATTCACACGACACATGACACTAACATGGTACCATTTTAGTGTTTATGTGTCGTATGGATAGATATCAGCGCGGGACATTAAAATGGAGTTAATTGTGTACACGAAAAATTAAAAACGAGCATTTTATATCTACTATTGTTCTTCGTATTTTTCCAGATGAAATCATTTGGCATTGGGAATGCGTAACAATTTAATAATATAGAAGTTGATGTTGTTTGTCATCATGTGGATGGAATATATAACGTTGAACATTTTATGAAATGGCATTCTCTTCTGTTATAGTATGTCTGGTTGCCACCATCACTAATGCAGACACAATCCACCTGGCGTTAGTGGCCAGTGGTTACACACTGGTGGAGGGAGACATCACGGGTAACTTGTCTTACATTTCACAACGAAGCTTAGTTGGTACTAAATGTAAAATTAAAATGTATCCAATGATTTCACTAAATAACTCAACCATCAATATATGTGCTTCGGCTCTGAAACAAGCTTGTTAAACTTAAGATCGTTTTATCATATTTTGGACAATATATTGAAACCTTTAAGAAAAATGTATCAAAAGCCGACATGTATACCTTTCTATATAGCGTCCTCTCATGGCTCGATCTGCGTAAACAACGTACCGGGTACCGCCATAGAAACTCTGTGTATCAACCCCAGCAACGTTGACATGACCAGCTACAAGGCGTGCGTGGATTTATACGTTGAGGTGAATACATCGATGGTACAAGCCATTGGTACCTTGGTTACTTTTACAGGGTTCCCACACACATTTCCAAACGGAATTCAAGCACTTTTTAAGCACTCTTCAAGGTACTTTTATGACAATTCTAACGAAGATGTATTTGTACATCATAACGACTCATTATGTTGAGTCCAGATAAGAGTAAGACATTATATCAACAAAGCTGTTGGTCATAAAATATTAATTTGAAGAAACAAGTTCTTACGCAAAATTTGTCGTTGTAGCGAGTTCATAATTACCTTCAAAACTCGAACCAGAAAGACCGTACACGAACAGTGGGTACATTGTTTCTCCTCAGAGAGAAAGGAGCGCTCAATATCATCGGATCGATATGCCGCGAATTTAGCTGAACGCTTGGACAGCATGAATCTGTTTTTAACAACTTTAATTGTGTCTATTTCATTTTCAAGCACTTGTTCAGCCAAATTCAAACACTTTCTAAGCACTTTTCAAGGCTATGGTTGAAAATAAGCACTTCTAAGCACTCCGGATCGTTTTTAAAATTTCAAGGTTAACCTTGATTTGTAAGCACTTTTCAAGGTCTGTGGGAACCGTGTTTTATTATGACTTTCTGATTGTTTTAACACAATTAGAAGTACACGTATTTACCTGTCCACAAAATAGTCATTCGATGAAAAAAAAGACGACATTTCATGGCAACGAATATAAATGATTTTACAGTATATTAGAGGACCCGTCCATTGGATTTGTATAACTTTATAAATACCTTAGATTTATTTAATCTCAACCTATATCGGTCTGTCCACAGGGGAATGGACAGGTTTATACGGTACCCATGGGATGTTTCCAAATCCCGAAACCGAGCTTCAGTTATCTGCAAGGTAAATTCTTACATGCATCATGGCAAAGCATTTGAAAACGCTTAAGTTCGTAAAATATTTTTTTTGTAAAACTATTTTTCTAACATTAACATTACTTGTTTCTGTGATTCTGTTTTGTAAATCAGTACTAACGTGTCATCGATATACATACATGGAGCACGTTTCTGGTAAGATAAGTAGGCATTTTAACTTAAACAAACTTATTATTAAAGAAATCTCAAATTATAGTAAAACACGTTCGAAAACCATTTTAAAATTAAAGTTCAACAACAATAACAAAGCAGGCTTTCCAATATACGGCGGCAAAAAATAGTATACTGGGAGTATGCGTATAGTTTTCATTTCAATTGCAAATTCCTTGACATATGATCGAAATCATTTTCACATTGTCATTGTGTTTATGCCAATAAAAATCTTTTTGTCTTAAGCACCATCGCGGTTTCATGCCCGTGCATGATGACTTTGACATATAAACAAATGTAAACTAGTAATAGTTTTTCTTCATCACAATTTGAAAGTCAATAAACATTTTTATCAATTTTCTATCACGTTTTTTACAGACCTGGTCATAGCTGCTTCTCAAGAGGAAGCCATCAGTAAGTGTACTTTATCAATTGTGTATCGTTCTGAGAAAACTGGGCATAATGCTTGTGCGTAAATTGTCATCCCAGATTAGCCTGTGCAGTCCGCGACACAATTGACTGGAAATGACTTAATGATACTGATTAGATAAATGCTGTTATAGCAATGCCATCCAAATATTTTAATAAGACCAATACAAAAAGAGTGTCTATTTAATTGTAGAAAATATAACATTTATTTTAAGCGTAATCGATATGGCAGTCAGGTTTAAATATATGCATTTGCATTTGACGAGAAAAGTAAAAGGTCAAATCTGCCCATTTAGGTGTTGAACAGGATGATGACACTTTTGACTTCGCCATTGGAGACGATGACGGCACTACCGATGATGACGTCACAGGAGTGGATGACGGGAAAACGATATGTCACAGAGGAATGTGTAAAATATGCCATCATTACCGGAAAATGAAAGGTAGAATAGCATTATAAACTGTGCATATCTACGAATAAAATGCATTTTGGTGTCTTAAGATAAGCTCTTGAGAACGTTGCCAGAATGAAATCGGTACACGGAATACGTATCCATTAAGTTATCGCGATTTCCCGAATCCTATATTTTAGTACCACACTAGGATTGATATTTTGGGTATATTGTCATAATCATCGGTTTTTGTTTAGAGTGACGTAAAACGTTCAATGCTAAAAAGCAAATATGTGGTATTGACGATGTACAACAAACTGTTTTCGCTGATCTACAATACACTATACGTACCATGTTTGGACTTTCAGCCTGTGTGATTACCAAGGCAACAAACAGAGGAATGGGCCTCGGTCTTGTTGTCGACCACCACATCCTCCTGAAGGGAAGACTGAGAAATGGTACGTGTTGGCATAAATAGATGCGGAGATATATGAAAGAACGTCTCACGTACTTCTTACGACAAGTGCGTCAATGATCAGCCGTATCGTTTAACAGCATATGATGTATGGTTAAGTGAATATTTGATGAATGTTCAGAATTTCCTAAATTTCTACAAATAACCTTAAACAGAACCAAACGCGCATTTACATAAGTTTAGCTTATATATTACTATCTAAACGTTCACGTGAGCATGTTGTCCTACTTTTAAATGTATGAAAGTCCTCCTTTCAGATTCTCCTATCTGCGCGCGTCACGTGCCCAGGTTCCCGGCTGTGAAGTCAGTGTGTCTGGTACCCAGCCATGTAGACACGAGGAAGCAGGCCGCGTGCGTCAACATCACCGCTGAGGTAAGGCGGCTCTGAACGTTCGATATGCAATACCAGTCCATAATATGCCATAACACGACACAACATATCACTGGATTTTTGTTTTTGTTTTTAAATATCATATTTTTATGCCCCCGGTAGGGTGGCATATAGCAGTTGAACTGTCAGTCCGTCTGTCCGTCCGTCCGAAAACTTTAACGTTGGCCATAACTTTTGCAATATTGAAGATAGCAACCTGATATTTGGCATGCATGTGTATCTCATGAAGCTGCACATTTTGAGTGTTGCAAGGTCAAGGTTATCCTTCAAGGTCAAAAGTAAAAAAAAGCAATCCAAGAGAAGTAATAAGCTTTAAAAGGGAGATAATTTATAAACCTGCCAAACAATATATTGAAATTTTATTTTAAAGCGGCGCAATAGGGGGCATTGTGTTTCTGACAAACACATCTCTTGCTTATACCAGTATAAATATGAACAAGATGACAGTCCATTAACATCCGCAGGAGATACATTGTATCATCGAAACGAAGTCTCTCAATAGCAAGTGAGAAAATGAACAACAGGATAAAAGCACACAAACTAATAAAAGCTCAGTAAGGTAAATGCAACCCACATGGATTAAATCAGATCTCAATGCTCGCAATCTATTTTCACCACCATAGGTTTTATATATTCACACTCATATAAAAACCTCGACAGAAGCTTCATTATTGTGTGGTAAAAAGTTCTCAATATTTTCACCAAATATGTTTTCTCTGCTGAAAATGCATTTGGCCACGCTATTTTGGAGCATATCCGTTATCTGTTTCCCGGCCTGATACATGCTCTATTTAAAAACAAAACTCCGGGAACTAGTAATCATGACCTCACGTATGGTACTGTTACTAAACCCATCGGATCATGAAATCAAAATAATAAAGTACAACACTCGGCTACTTTTTTGAGGCTTAAGTAAAAATGAAGCCCTTAATTACCCCTTCTACTTTTGGAAATCAGCTGCGTTCTATAATCAAAGTACTGTAAGTACTGGTGGGGCGATTTTGCTGGATTTTTTATAACCATGCACTTCACATTGAATACTTAAAATTGCTTTATTTTAATAAAATGTTCATAAAATGTATTCTAATGATTCATCAGAGGTACCAACACCATTCTGCAACAGCAAAAAAAAATGTGGAGAGGAGTGGGTGGGGTGGCTTTTTATCTGCAATATGGGCAAAAAGTATACTATTTTAGTGGAATGTGACCAATATTCGACCCGAAAAACGTCAAATTGAGGTTATAAAAATGATAAGACTTTAAGGGGTTTTCCTGCTATTTAAAAAAGGTCGTAAAACGGACCCGATCCCAAACCAAACTGACCCGATCCCAAAAAACGGGTTTTCCCAATCAGCAATTATAACGTTTTCAATTTTAGAAGAAGTATTTAACAAAAAAATATCGTTCGTAGGTACCTTTTTTTCACCAGTACAAATATTCCCCTTCTGAAATGCTCATCAATAAATCCAGTTCAATCCAGTTTTGCCCGCCTTCACGGTGTTTACACACTCGTTGTGCGACAAACACTCTTAGATTGTAACAGTTTGATATCATCAGCTTACAGCGCGCGTTCCATCCTTGGCAACGTCTTTTCACTATGGAATTAGCACCCGAGTTACACGCAGTCCTCATGGAAGGAATATACAGCGACGAGTACTTTGTCCCCATGACACATGTTCAATTGGTCTCGTGATAATGTTTGTGCGCATTAATACTAATACCATGCGATCGGAGCTATTTTGTTTGCGAATGCAGAATCTGGATGCAAAGTTAGGTTAATTGCAGTAACGGACTTTATTCGGAAACTGATTCTTCGGTATACGTATATTATGTTACCAATGGTGCGAATTGCAGAAGGCAATCGCCCCAAAAACTAAATGACGTCCGTTCACATGTACGGGATCCATAAAACACATTTGTAATAATAAAAAGAATATTTTGACTATTTGAATTATATTTTTCCGCGAACTATTACTTAGCATATGAATTTTGGGAAAACATCGTATGCAAATGGTTCTGGCATTGGTGTTAAAGGAAAGCATTGAAGTCACACTTATGTATCAAACAATGTTTAGATAAGATATATTGCAGGAGAAGCGATTTTGTAATGTCCACTAATTCATTATGAAATATCGCCTGATTTTACTAAATGTCTGACTCTTCATACACCGTAATTCTTTTCCATTCAAGAGATAGCGGTATTTAAAGTTCGTATATTATTTTAATAGAGAACATAGATCAAACTTGATATTAAAGTGTTTAAAACAAGACAACACTTAATGCCTAACTCCTTATTAAAGTTGTTTGGTTAATTGGTATAAAAATACATTTTATTGTTTTGCTAAGTTACATATTTTTATGTCAATCATTTAAATATTTGTTCCATTATAGAATGGGCAGACATTTATTGCCCATGTTACATTAAACATACATCTAATACGATTTGTTCCGTACATTTGGTAGCACTTATAATCAAATTATAACATACCGTATCGTACAATATTCCACAGTACCTTAACAGCTACATTAATATACCAAATAATAGCGAGCGTCACCATACCGCACCGTTTGTTTTCGAAACATACTACACCATTCTTTTTCATAAAATATATAATACAGGAGTACTTAAATATAATTAACTACAAATACACTTAAATGTGTACTACTTCATTGTTTACATTACTATTTCGTATCAAAACCATAACATAACTTCCAAATTTGAATGCGATTATTTAAAAAAATAATAATTGCAGGTTCGAGACCGGAAGTTCAATCGCTCTGTAGGCTGCTTCAAAATCCCTCGAGATGACATCAACGCTCTTCCAGAACTCCAAGGCTTGTTCAACGCATTCATGCAGCGCCTTGTGACTTCCGATGACGTAACAACCAGCAGTGACGTCATCAATGACAACAAGAAAATCGATGAACAAACATTACGATTCAAGGGCCATTAACAATTACGCACGTCCAATTTTACAGTGTGCTTTAGTTTTTAAGAAGTGTGTACATATGAATAGGACACGTGAATGTTAATGAAAGTAAAACTAAAATGGCCAAGAAACTGTTAAATGATAATAAATCAATCGAAAACTAATTAGAATCTCAAATAAGATGTTGCTGATAAAGTATCAGTGCTGTACAGATAAAGATGAAGATGCAACGTATCGACGTCAGAAACGAGAATACTATATTGGCAACTCTTAGAACTTCTGCATGGACTTTGTTTGAAATCATTGTTTTGTTTATATTTCGTACATGGAATTCGCGTTCTCTTTTATTGACTAGCCACAATGTACTTTCTGTTTTTCTAATGCTACTTATCCA
>VMBQ01002169.1:119405-133615 GCA_007657795.1 Dreissena rostriformis
AATATGATATGGTATATTAAAGCTGTACTGTACACACTATAAACTGGAGAAAAAAAACGAAACAATACATTAGGTGATTTACCATGATTACCTGTTTAAGTACAGATTAAACTTAAAGCACGCTCCAGTTTGAGGTTATTATCAAATAGATCAAAAATTTAAGGATTACATTGTACTGACCATTCCATAGCGAGAATCCAATGTTGCTATAGAAATGACATCACCGATGACGTCATCCTTTATTTCAAAAAAGATCACAGAAAGTGACGGGGCATTTAGAACGACACAACCCAATGGAACGAACATCACAACTTCCACTCACAAACATGTCTCTCATATGAGTACGACACAGCCAGACAACAGACCGGAAACTGAATTGAAAGTTTCGTCGCAATATACCCCATTGATGACGTCACCTAGTAGTAAAATTAGTAATATGTTATCGACAAAAATAGCTTACTATAACTGTAACCTCACACAAGACAGTCAAACTGAAAAGACATCGCCCAATAATCGACTTCCGAATCAGCTCACTTCGCATGCACCGGCCTTAACAACCATCGAAACAAGGACGTCGGATATAACGGCCTCACCGACTGAGTTAAATGTAGAGGAAACAACGCTCGACAGCAATGCTACAATTGTACTATTCTACAAGTAAGACTGTCAATTACATCATCTTATCAAATTAGTTAACTTCAACTCGATCGATAGCAATTAAGTTTAATTAAGTATATGCTCTTCCTTTTCACGGCGACTGTTCTTAATTATTGATTTCTTCAACACTCAAGCTTTGATCTTTGGTTTTGTTGTCGTTTTTGTAAAAAAGTAATTTTGGGGTCATTTTAAATACAGCCGTAAACATACGTTCATATACAATATATACACTTTTATATTTCAAAACATTCTACGAAGACATGAACTTGCACATACATAATAAATAAAGTTTTAGATGTAAGCATCTATATATTCTATATAATATTGCACATAAGAAAAATAACATAAGTGCTGGATTGTGTGTAATACACTGATATTACATACTTATATAATACTGGTGTGGCAAACCATGTTTATAGTATGTGTTATAATAAATTATGTCAGACAGAAAATTGATCGAAAGAAACATATATTATAGTATTCATAAAATAATAATTCTCGGCTATAGCTTAGTGCCTTAATCATGTTTCGTTTATGTATGTGCAATTCTTACAATTTGTCATACTTTCGCAATCAGTGCTACACTGACTGAAATATACATTTACTTGACAAAATGTGAATTGATTAACAAAGATCCATTTATCATGAAGGCAATATTTTAAGGAAGGGTTAGATAAAACTTTATGAATCTATGTACAATTTTAATATTGTAGGTGCTGCCAGCGCTTTCCAATCTGATGACGTCATCCCGGATACTAGTGACGTAACAGTTACAGTCGTACTCGCATTGGTCGGCGCCATATTGCTTATAGATAGATATATTTATTTCAGTATAATGACACAACATGATAAAACATACATGATAAAATAGTAAAACAATAAACATGTATGAGAAAGGAAACCATGTCATTACCATTACACCAAGGATTACACAAAAAAGAGAACTTAATCTCTTATTTCCATTGTGGTCCTTGGATATTGATGGTATTGATATAGAGAGGCATGGGATAAATATCACAGACTTGAGTTACGAAAGACAATCATTTGCATAAAAAAGTAGACATATTAAAATGTGGGTAAATTAAAAACTAACTACATGGATCTAAAAGGATGATTACATATTAAGAAGATGAGTTTTAACTGACAACTTAAAAGAAGATATACTTGTTATATTCCTTAAAGCAGAAGGTAGTATGTTCCACAGAACACAAGCGTTAAATGCAAAAGATTTAGCACCAAAACCTTTGACTTTGGGTAAAATATAGCACCCACTTTCACTTGACCTAGTCTTGTATGAATGAAGAGTGTCAAAGGGAACAACGTTTTCACTCATATATTCAGGAGCCAAACCATTTTTGATTTTGAAAACATGACAAAGGGTAGTTTGTTCCACTCTTTTTTGAACAGGTAACCAATTCAAAACCTTAAGAAACCTAATGAAGTCTGACAAATGAATAAGGTAGGTGTCTGTGGAAAAACCACCTCTAAAACCAGATTGAAATTGATATAATAAATCCTTTTCTTTAAGATAAGTACAAATTTTGTCATATACAACCCTTTCAAACACTTTTGAAATAATACTTAAAATTGTATCGCTTGTTATCGCATACACGTGCGTGCGCAGAGCGTGGGGAAAAAATTAAAATACACTCAGCGGTGAGCCTGTTTTCCTGATTTTTTTAGCAATTATGACATTGTACCCCTGAAAATAACTTAGCATATAAAGTGCATGCAATGTATTACAATAAGCACTAAAATAGGCAGTGTGTTTTCGAAATTCAACGATTGGCGATCTTGCTTTGAAGGTAATATATGCGAATTAATATAATATATTTATGTGGTGTATTTATCTATGTTTCTTCTCAAAATCTCTTAATTTTATATTCGGTAAAGTCAGCGACCTATGTGTATATGTTTTACTTGACCACACTTGATGTAGTAGTCGGTTGCCTATTGTCGTACGCTGTATAAATGGAGGATGTGTACGTGTGTTTGTGATGCTATCGACTAGCGAGTTATATTTTATCATATCAGTAAATTAAAACAATAAATATTTTCAATCAATGGCTTATGGCTGATTCTTTCATTTGTTTGCTATACCCAGGGCCTCGGTCGGATTTCCCGCCCTATAAAGCTGCACGATATCATCGTGAACCCGAGAAACCAAATCCAAGCGCTGAACTATTCCACATTTTTGGCACATGCGTACGGGCAGACAGGAAACTTAAAACGCCGGAAACTGGAACCCGTCTGTGATACTCCAGAACCCGCTTATGGTTGGGGTTACCACCATCGGTCAAACGAAAGGCCAAGAAAAAGGAGATATTCGTTTCCTTGTTGCTTTTCAGCCCAACAACAAGAGGTATGAATTTTATTTGTACTTAATTTTTTTTTAATTTTTTTTTTTACAAATATGGTACTTTTTTCAAAAGTAACTTCAACAACAGCTCCAGCTATAGTATTTTATAAAAATGACGTCAGATTATACGAAACTTGTGACTGAAACATATTTCGTGTTCGTTTGTTTCTATGTATCGTCCAAAAACTTGAAATTAAAAGAGCAACTATGTATAATTAAGCATAAGTTCGAATTCACTTTATTATTTTGCATTCACTGTGATCACATATGAAATAAAATTTATTATATTAGTAATCAGGAATCGGATCGAACTGAAACAAAAAACCACACTTAAAACTTGTGTTCATATCATCTAACTGGTCAAATACGTACACAAGCTACGTTGCCTCGACCTTCATTATCGTACAACACATCATTAATATAGGACACACTTAAAGACTGTATGCTCATTTATGTAAATATAGTTCAATACAAGTAGATGCATGACGAATAGCTGTATCCTTACACAGAAATCAACAAATATCACAGTTGTCTTTAAATTTCCATAGATAAACCGCGAGATAGACCGAAAACTGGCGTCGTTCGCCTTCATCGAGGACACGGTTGCCCTTGAATCGGCGCTCTACAGGAAGCACAGTCTTAAGCGAACAAACAGTTTGTGACGTCACCGTATATGACATCACGAAGAATAATTAACGTCACATGAGCAAAAACATTGGTTAGTTTATGACTGGTTTCCGGTTTTGTTCGTATGGCGAACAAAACAGTTTGTGACGTTACCCAATATGACGTCACGAATACAAATTAACGTTGCCAGCAGCTCACCTGAGTATAACGTGGAAATACTAAACTGGTGTCCCGGCTTCGTGCGTCTTGTGTAGCGCTCGGTACGTCTGTGTGTATTGTGTCAACTTTTAGCTCGTTATCACATAAGAGGTCAAACTTCTAATGTTGATGAAACATGGTCAAAATGTTTACCTTGACAATTTCTAGACCGAGTTTGAAATTGGGTCACGTGCATCAATTAAACAATGTGACCATGTTAAATCACGCTAAAAGCCACATTTATGACGCAATCTTGATGACAATTAGTCAGAGTATCGACGATGACGTAAGGTTAATTATTCTCTGGGCTCCGCTTATAAAACATTGCCGAGCACATTTCTGAACATTAAAATTCACTGTTATTCTATATATTCCGCGAATTAATTTTCAATAGTATCGGTCTTGCAGTGTGGATATGGTGCTATAGCAACTAAAACTCAAAATAATATAAACAATATAAGAACGGAGGTATATTAAATGGGTTAATACGTGTACTGGCGAGTAAATTTCACTATATTATAGTATCATCGTTCTACAAAACGTATTGCAAAATTGTAAATATCTATACGTATATATGCATTAAATGTTCATTCAAAACCACGAGATAAAATACAATCAGTCTCAGTTCGGCGAAGCGGACTGACGTTCTAAGGAAAGGGCAGAATAAATAGTTCCTCCAATATGAAATGGGGGTGTGCGCGCGAGGTCGCCGCTCTAATTTTTTGGTTTTGTTGACGAATGCGAAATTGGTCACACTTTGGTTTTTTTTAAGCTGGTTATTAGAATTATGTGACTTTTCTGAATATACAAATTAAAGTAAATGGTTTTGTTGACAGTTCAAGTGAAAATATATAAGCATAAAGTATCGTAAAAATAAGTTTTTTCATAATTAGAGATTTTTCCACAAATTGAGTCAAAGTGTGGACAACCTATGATGAACACATACGCACACTATCACATTCATAATCACGAGGGTCAATGCTTAACATTTTTATAACGCCTCCAGACAAGGTTTAGTCTACGGACAGATGGACAGACGGAATGATTGACGGACAGACGTCCCTGATATCTCCCTTTTCTACCTACCGGGGTTATATAAAAACTTTATAAATTACAGTTCATTGATTTGTTATTTCTAATTTGTTATCATACAGTAATATTCGAAGTCAAACATGTGAACACATCTTTCTGCATAAAGCACACTGTCAAACTGGACGCGTCTGATTTTTAATGTCCCTCGAACCGTAACGTCGCATCATCGATTCTCTTGTCGTCAGAAATGGCATCACGACCGGAAGTCGCAAAGCCCTGCAAGAACGCAATCCGAAATTTAAAACATGCCATAACTATAAATGTCGTGAAAAAGTGCTTATTGTACTAAAAGTTAAGACAGAATATTACAAAAATACATTCAGAACATAAAATGTAGAATTTCGTTTGAAAAAATCCCCAAAATGATGTCCATTCCAAGTTTGATGTCTAAATGTTCTTCACATAATACGTTGCCATTATTGCTATAGTTCAAGGACAAACAATTATTTCAAATCCCTTCATACAATACTGAACTAATTACACAGTTTACCATTGTTATTTATTCTGTATACGTTTATACATTTATCATTATAATATTGATGCATATTCAATAGAAAAACGAACTTATAAAATCACTGTTTTACACCAATAACACAAGAATTCAGACTGACTCAGTAATATAAAATCCCTGGTTGGAAAACACGTATGGAATACTACTGTGATAGTTATTATAGCTAAGTGATAGTAATTATTGGCTCAAATAGTCGCGACTCAAATCAAAAGACAGATCGTTTAGTATAACTATCATCGATTGATCATTGATTAAAACATATTATAACATAAATACTTGTTAAATCAATATTAAACATATGTTTTTTTCTATGACATCATTTAGGAATTTTTATTTTAAGACACAAAAGACTGAGAAGCTTAAAACAGTATCACATCATCACAGTCAATATTGGGAAAATCCACCTCTTGTTTTATTAATGTTTGCTTCATCAGTGTCTGTATATAATTTATATAGTAGAAATATGTTTATCAAACTTGAAGTCTGTTTTTATATTCAAGGAAACATTTGCTTGGTCAATCAGAATTGTTGCAATCTAATGGTGTGTATACATTGTAGTGTTCTCACTTATTGTGGTCTTGTCCAGAGTATGAACCACACACGCTATTATTGGGGAGATGACTTGATGCTCATCAATCTTTCATTATCAAGTACATCCGTACAAAGCGGACATTTTTAAAGTAATAATCAAGGGCAAATAGTTAAAAATCATGTGTAGAAGAATACAAAATTCAAAATGTATTCATTTACACTTATTTAGTACAGCTCGTGAATGATTTCCTTAATCTCCATTTTTGAAGCAACACTGCATGATATAATGCTGGAATTTTTACACCCTGATAGATACATTTTATTCTAAATAAAAACAAAGTGAATTATTAAAATTAGTGAATAAAATAACCAAATTCTAGTTTAAAATAAATAGCAAAGAACATTTAATTATTAAAATTGTTATAAATTCAAGTTATATTAAATAACAATAATAATATTATGAATATTAATAGCAATATTAATTCATGAACAACGTTTAATATTTTCAAATACCATGGTATTTACAAATAAAAATACGTATTACAAACACATTAATAATAATATTATTAATAATCAGTAATTAATTTGGTTAACATATTTTGATATACATGACCTGCCATCATAGTCCTTTTTAGCAAGTACTACAATCGGCAATCATAGTCTTCATTTCATAAATACGCCGTTGTCTTTGTTCGATTCTCTTCGTCAAACTGTACAGATAGAGTGTTAGTGTGATATAGTGTTTACATCGTAAAATGTAATGTAACCAGTTTAACTTTCGGTTTGGGTAGTTTTGTAGAAATAACGTGGTAAATTAATGTTTAAAAAGTAAATCGTTAAGATAATAGGTCAACATGCACAACAAATGAACGTTGACGTGCTCAACATTTCGGCATCAAGTTTAGCGCTAGTCTTACGCGCGTCTAATACAGCCTCATACTAAAACACGGATCACGATCAAGAAGGTAAAGAAGTCGAAAAATCCAAGATAGTGACTATTACACGAGATCTATCCGGCGGAGGATTCCGGAGACTGTCGATGTATCACGATTTAGATTGATATATACAATAAATTGTTATCTGAACCAGAGTGACTAAAAGCCGTTAGTCCTGCTCAACACGGCGTCGAATAATTACGCTTCGAAATTGGTCTACGTTTGTTTGAGACTTCCTTTGGAATAAATATTTTTACAGTTTTGACAATGATATTTACCTTTGAAGGATCATATAATCAGGTAAGATCTTTATTGAACTTAACATTCATTGACTTTGGTAAAGAAAAGCTTGACTTAGCGAACATCGAAATAAGATAGTGGTGGCCCGGATCATAAAAACTTAAATGTTTGTTACATATATGCAATGACATGATTACAATTTTAAATATGTCTCAAAACAATTCAGCAAACACCATCTCAAATAAAATTTCACAAGATACTGATAATAAATTTACAAAATTGAAAACAGAATGTTTCAGATATGCAAATTTTCGTTGCAGTTATGTTATTTGCGAGGAAACAGTAACACTGAACATTTTCCAAGCTCTAAAATATCACTTAAATGCATCTTTTGACGATTTAAAAATCTGAATATTATAAAGCGTTACAAACGCGAAGCGATTGAATAATTTGGAGAGTTAAGTTGTTATCGTTATATGTTGTTACAATACGAGCTAGCTCATTTGGCAGATCGCTAGATAAGGAGGGATGGATAACGAGAATCGCCGCTTCATTTCCCACCTTGCTACATAACTTGTGTGGTCATCGGTTTTTACGATTTCTACGGCCATGTACCCTCCTACCTCTGACTCAAGTTGAGTCCACTCCAGTTACTAGCATATGTGTTTGCCTTTAGTACTGGTAAACCACCCAACTTTGGAAATTGGCAAAAAGTCCGAATAAATAAAGTAAACAAAATGTATTTCAGCATTACACATCATATGTTGAGCTAGCATGGTCAAATCATGCCAGGATTTGTGCAGAATGCATCATAAACCTTTAGCTTGTAATAACACTCTAGCGGCAACATTTTCATCAAATCTTTTTAAAACTTGGTCAGAATCTTTATCCGGACGATATCTGGGTCGAATTTAAATCTGGGTCACCTGAATCCAAACAAAAGTCACGGATCCGTGGTCTAGTGGTAACACACTGGCTTCACAATCCAGAGATCGCTGGTTCGATCCCCCGCTGCACCTAACCTACTAACTCGTCTTTCGCATGAGACGTTAAACCGAGGTGCAGTGTACTAGGTGCTATACACCGGGCACTGAAAGACCCAGGGTCACCTCTGGAACGGGGTGTCTCCTGTATCTTGCACTATCCCCGTAACCAACTAACACGTCTTCTGGGGGCGATGGCCATATGGGAGACAATCCCGGTGCACTCGATAAAAATGAAGACACACACACACATGCTTGAATCTAAAAAAAAAGATGTTGTCACTATACTGGCCACATTAATTACTCAATGTTGATTTTTTTCTGGACAGTATCTTTGCTGAATTTGAATCTGAATGATGTAGTGTCAAAATCTAGGTCATCAGGTTAAATCTTCGAAAAAAACTCGTTACCACTTAAGATGCCATTTGTATGACTACATCTTGATGAAACTTGGTCTTAATGATTATCTGGGCAATATCAATGTAGGGTCTGGGTCATATGTATCCAAAAACTAGGTCAGCAGTACAAATCTTTGTTAAACCTTGTTACCACTCTAGTGACCGCATTTATGAATGTTTGCAAACACTAAATATCAGCAAATTCCTTATTTATAACGAGTTTCAACAATGAACCTATTTCAAAGGTGTTGAAGTGAAGTGTAGAACGACCACTCTGTTAGAAAATACAAAAGAAGTGCGATCGTGAATTATTAGGAAGAAATGTGCATTTACACCAATTCAATGTAGTATGAATGACAAATTACACGGTGAAACGTATTATCAACATGTGTAGTTTACGTGAACATTCACAAAGTCATTTTGAAATCACATTACGTTTATCACGTTTAACGAAAATAGTGCACTAGGATCGACTGATAACAGCCAATACTCGTGCAAACTCGGCCCATCCCGACAATCTAAAATTTAACGCTTATCTAACACGACAGAAATGATGACAGTTAACAAGCATGTGATAGACAAACAAAGTCCACAAGTACGCCCATATTTGAATTGCGCTGCAGTATTCTGGATATGTATGTGCATGTCTGATTGACATTTACAGGTAATTACTATTTAATTATTTTTATGATGAAAAACGAATTGTCGTTTGATGTGTACGTGTGTAAAGATAATAAAAATTAGGTTATAAATACAGATTACAGATTGTTTTTAAATATTGGTCTTAAACGAAGATTAACCTTTGAGAAGTAAGTCCTAGAAAACCTGAATACTGAGACTTGAAGAGTTGTTCAAATGCGCAGGCTGCGCAAATTATTTGTAACCAAATTACACTAATTTGTGTTCGTGTTTGTTCTTTTGTGAAACTGAAAAGGGTCAAATATTCCAAGGCAGATAAGTATAAGGAAATTCGATTCTAGAAAAAATAGTACTTCCGTGATTAAGCGCGTATATGCCTTTTCATCCAAAGTGCGTGAAGTTGGCTCGCCGTTTGACGTTCGACATAAGCACAACATTCAAATTACCGAATGTTGTGCCGGCACGGCATTCCAGCTCAATATTCAGGTCGACATTCAAACCGAATGTTGTTCTGGCACAGCTTTCCAGCTCAACATTCAGCTAGACATTCAAACCGAATGTTGTGCTGGCACAGTTTTCCAGCTCAACATTCAGCTAGACATTCAAACCAAATGTTGTGCTGGCACGGCATTCCAGCTCGACATTCAGCTAGACATTCAAACCGAATGTTGTGCTGGCACGGCATTCCAGCTCGACATTAAGCTCGACATTCAAACCGAATGTTGTGCTTGCACGGCATTCCAGCTCGACATCTAGTTCGACATTCGAATATAGTGCTTTATTCACATTATGGAATGTTCAGCTGGCACGACATTACAGCTCGTCATTCATCTCGACATTCGGATATAGTGTTGTACAATTAATTTTGAATGTCGAGCTGGCACGGCATTCCAGCTCGACATTCAGTTCGACATTCGGAGACAGTGCTTTATTCACATTATCGAATCTTGAGCTGGCATGGCATTCCAGCTCGTCATTCAGCTCGACATTCGGATATAGTGTTGTACAATTATTTTTAAATGTCGAGCTGGCACGGCATTTCTAGCTCGTCATTCAGCTCGACATTCGGATATAGTGTTGTACAATTATTTTTGAATGTCAAGCTGGCACGGCATTCCAGCTCGTCATTCAGCTTGACATTTAGATATAGTGTTGTACAATAATTTTATAATGTTGAGCTGGCACGGCATTCCAGCTCGTCATTCAGCTCGATATTCGGATATAGTGTGGTACAATTATTTTTGAATGTCGAGCTGGCATGGCATTCCAGCTCGACATTCAGTTCGACATTCGGAGACAGTGCTTTATTCACATTATCTAATGTTGAGCTGGCACGGCATTCCAGCTCGTCATTTAGCTCGACATTCGGATAAAGTGTTGTACAATTATTTTTGAATGTCGAGTTGGCATGGTATTCCAGCTCGTCGTTCAGCTCGACATTCGGATTTAGTGTTGTACAATTATTTTTGAATGTTGAGCTGGCAGGCATTCCAGCTCGTCATTCAGCTCGACATTCAGATATAGTGTTGTACAATTTTTTTTTAATGTCGAGCTGGCACGGCATTCCAGCTCGACATTCAGTTTCGGAGATAAAGTTGTACACTTATTTTTGAATGTCGAGCTGGCAGGGCATTCCAGCTCGACATTCAGTTCGACTTTCGGAATCAGTGCTTTATTCACATTATCGAATATTGAGCTGGCTCGGCATTCCAGCTCGTTATTCAGCTCGACATTCGGATATAGTGTTGTTCAATTATTTTTGAATGTTGAGCTGGTACGGCATTCCAGCTCGTCATTCAGCTCGACATTCGGATATTGTGTTGTACAATTGTTTTAAATGTCGAGCTGGCACGGCATATCAGCTCGACATTCAGTTCGACATTCGGAGACAGTGCTTTATTCACAGTTTTGAATGTTGAGCTGGCGCGGCATTCCAGCTCGTCATTCAGCTCGACATTCGATATAGTGTTGTACAATTATTTTTGAATGTCGAGCTGGCACGGCGTTCCAGCTCGTCATTCAGCTCGACATTCGGATATAGTGTTGTACAATTATTTTTGAATGTTGAGCTGGCACGGATTTGCAGATCGTCATTCAACTCGACATTCGGATATAGTGTTGTACAATTATGTTTTAATGTTGAGCTGGCACGGCATTCCAGCTCGACATTCGGATATAGTGTTGTACAATTATTTTTGAATGTCGAGCTGGCACAGCATTCCAGCTCGTCAATCAGCTCGACATTCGGATATAGTGTTGTACAATTATTTTTGAATGTCGAGCTGGCACGGCATACCAGCTCGACATTCAGTTTGACATTCGGAGACAGTGCTTTATTCATATTATCGAATGTTGAGCTGGCACGGCATTTCAGCTCGTCATTCAGGTCGACATGCGGATATAGTGTTGTACAATTATTTTTGAATATCGAGCTGGCACGGCATACCAGGTCGACATTCAGTTCGACATTCGGAGACAGTGCTTTATTCACATTATCGAATGTTGAGCTGTCACGGCGTTCCAGCTCGTCATTCAGCGCGGCATTCGAATATAGTGTTGTACTATTATTTTTGAATGTTGAGCTGGCACGGCATTCCAGCTCGTCATTCAGCTCGACATTCGGATATAGTTTTGTACAATTATTTTTGAATGTCGAGCAGGCACGGCATTCCAGCTCGTCATTCAACTCGACCTTCGGATATTGTGTTGTACAATTATTTTTGAATGTCGAGTTGGCACGGCATTCCAGCTCGACATTCAGTTTGACATTCGGAGACAGTGCTTTATTCACATTATCGAATGTTGAGCTGGCACGGCATTCCAGCTCGTCATTCAGTTTGACATTCGGAGATAATGTTGTACACTTATTTTTGAATGTTGAGCAGGCACGGCATTCCAGCTCGACATTCAGTTCCACCTTCGGTAATTAATGTTGTACACTTATTTTTGAATGTTGAGCTAGCACGGCATTCCAGCTCGACATTCGGTTCGACATTCGGAGTTATTATTGTACGCTTATTTTTGAATGTCGAAATGGCACGGCATTCTAGCTCGACATTCAGTTCGAAATTTGGAGATATTAGTGTACGCTTAATTTTGAATGAATGTTGTGCCGGCACAATTTGGTCGGTAAGCTAAAAAACCAGTTTGTCAAGGTGTCTGTTTACTGTTTTTCCACTGTACTAAATAACGTGTATTTTTAGAGACCTCATACGGTATGTATAGTAAGTTTCAAGTAGTGAGCTGTCGAGTTATGAAAATTCTACACAATCATTACTGGGTAGGTATTCAATATCGATCTTAGATGGATCTTATCTTATGATCCTGTCAAATATAAGTTTCATCCTTAATTACTCTTCAATCTTAGAATGGTCCTTATAATAGATCTGAGATTGAATATAGTCTAAGATTTGAGCGTTTCTGTCCTTAGTTTTTGATGACAGTCATAACCACCCTTATCTGCAATCTGAAGTCTGTAAACGCCGTTTCTTTCACTATTTTAAGAAATGAATAGGCCATATTCAAAATATAACTAATAAAATAATGAAAATAATGAAAATATCGCATGTTCGTATAAATTACTATGTTCTAGAATATGACCGAAGGAAAAATGTTTGATACATCGTGCCCGTCTTCGTTTTTGACCGGAAAACAATTTAACCGTCCTTGATACTTTTTGGAAATGTTACTATATTTAGAAGGAAACTGGAAATTCCCCACAACTCTTCATACATAGACGGTTATTTTAAACCCCGACCTACTTGGCAACCATCCTAAGATTGGATCTTAGATGAAAAGTAAGGAATGACAAGGATAAGAACGGTATAACATCGATTTAAAGATACATTTTATGTAAAAAGCCGGATATCATATTGTAATTCAAGGATACGACAAATTATTAGATTAAATCTAAATCAATATTGAATAGAGCTACCACTCCTGATCCCAGATCTCAGCAGCAATATTTACTCAATAAACACAGTGAAAAAACTACATGTATTCATTGTATTATAAAAAGTCTGGTTGACATGTACTCTTATTGTAAACACAATTGATGTAGATTCGCTTAAGAATTTAATGTTTTTTTTCCCTCTAGAACGACGTGACGTGTGTTCATCAGATTGAGTGGTTAAGGTGTTAATCATCTAGATTTCGAATCATATCATCCAAGTATGAAGCTCTGTTATGCCGTAGAAAATCTATTCCTATATTCTAATCAAAATGTAAGGTTAAACGGGGCCAGTGGCTGTCCTACTTTCGAAATTTTAGTTTTCATTCACCATGCATATGATAATTGTACATAGGTGAAATTAAAATATAGCAACAATGTTTTGATAATAGATGACATGCGTAGAGAATATATGAAAATGATTTGACTAAAAAATATAAAAAGAGTTGTTTTTTCAGTCACCAAGAGAATTTATATTTTGAGTTTGGAAATGTGCACCAAATTTTATTTAAAAAACCTTAAGGGCGGGTCGATTTTAAGCAGTGAGAGGGATGAAAATGTAGGAATTAAGTTTATATTGACCTAAGATTGTTTTCATTTGTTTTATGTTGATAGCCAATGTTTTTAATGTCCACACATATTTAAACTCATTTGATTTACGCTTGACTTTTTAATAAAACAAATCACACTTGTTGCAAACATGATGTGCACGGAATTATGTTATTTTTTCAAAATCAATTAACATTTGAAATGTTTTTCTTATAGGGAACCTGAAAACCAACATTCAAAAATAAGTGTACAACATTATCCCCGAATGTCGAAATGAATGACGAGCTGGAATGACGTAGTAGTTGTAGTAGAAGTAGTAGTAGTAGTAGTAGTAGTAGTAATAGTAGTAGTAGTAGGAGTAGTAATAGTAGTAGTAGTAGTAGTAGTAGTAGTAGTAGCAGCAGTAGTAGTAGTAGTAGTAGTAGTAGTAGTAGAAGTAGTAGTAGTAGTAGTAGTAGTAGTAGTAGTAGTAGTAGTAGTAGTAGTAGTAGTAGTAGTAGTAGTAGTAGTAGTAGTAGTAGTAGTAGTAGTAGTAGTAGTAG
>VMBQ01002169.1:134055-146749 GCA_007657795.1 Dreissena rostriformis
AAAAAAAATGGGGGGGGGGGTTCCTGGGCGGGATGGTTGGACGGTCTTTGAAATAATAATAAAATAATAAAAATAAATATTTGTGTTTTGTTTTAACCATGTTTCAAAAAAAAGGGGGGGTCAGGGGTGGATAGGGTGTATAGTGTGAGGGTGTGTTTATTTATTAGATGAAAATAAGAAAAAAATAGACAACAAAATGTTTTTTTGATGTTTTTTTGGGGGGGGGATTCTGGGTGGGGCGGATGGGGATCGTTTGGTTGGAGTCTATTGTGTTATGTAAGGTAAGGGTTGTTTTGTCAAAGTATGAATCAAATCTGATCATAAATAAAGAAGTAACGGCAATTTTAGCAAAATTTAATAATTTGACCTTGAGAGTCAAGGTCACTCAAAGATCAAGGTCAAATTCAACTTGCCAGGTACAGTACCCTCCTGATAGTATGAAAGTATTTGAAGTTCAAAAGCAATAGCCTTGATTCGTTAGAAGTAAAGTGGATCTAAACACAAAATTTAATCAAATATTCAAAGTTACTAAGTCAAAAAAGGCCCTTAATTCTGTCAAAATGCTTACCAGAGTTATGCAACTTGTCCAGTACAGTCCCCATATAATAGTTAGTGAGTGGTCCGAGTTTGAAAGCAATAGCTATGATACTTAAGGAGTAAAATGGACCAAAACACAAAACGTAACGACATTTTCAATTTTCTAAGTATAAAGGGGCCATAATCCTGGCAAAATGCCAGTCAGAGTTACATAACTTTGCATGCACAGTCCCCTTATGATAGTTAAAACTATTCAAACAAGAACAATTTACATGAACCGTGAACAATTTAAATATTCAATAATTGTATTTAATTTCAGCAATGAACAACCATTAATATTTTGATAACAATAATAAAAGTACACTGGTAAACAGTCAATTTCTTATCACATAAAATAAACTATGTTAATGACGTCATTTCATCAAAAACAATGACGTCGTTTCACATTCATCCGCACGTGATTGCTCAGGTAGCGGGCGACAGTATTTTTTGGACAGTAATTTTTTTTCCCGCTGGGTCTGACAGCATTAGAACTATGTCACGATGGCCTATGGGAGTTAAGCATTGTGAATTAAAGTGAGGTATAATAATACGATATGACTATCGCAGTGTCGCCATCGTACTATCGCATTGTCGCCATCGTACTATCGCGTTGTCGCACTGTCGTCATCGTATTCTCGCACTCTCGCATTCTCGCCATCGCGTTCTCGCACTCTCGTCATCGTATTCTCGAACTCTCGTCATCGTATTCTCGCACTATCGGCATCGTACTCTCGCGCCACTCGCATTCTCGCCCTCTGGATTTTAATGTGTAGCCACGATGGCCCTAACGGTATTCCGTATTTATTGGATGATAGCACTAACTTATTTGAATATAATTGACTTGAGATTATAAGGAATGTTAATGCGGCGTAACACTTGAACGGTAATTTAAACCGGCCCATTTCGCTTAACAAGTACAGTACACACTATTAAAACCACTGCGTTTTATTTTTAAATAGTGCATTTTAGTGTTATCGTTGCGTATTTCCGTTTATCGTATCAGGGTGGTTATCGATTTATAACTGAATTTATTGTAAAACAATTCAATGAAGATTAAGCATAATTAATTATAGTTTAATTGCATGTTCCGTGTTTGCATGTTTCGGCATTTTAACAGTAATTCGGTAAAAAAAGCGGTAGGTTAACCTCCCTAAGGTTGCGGGTTAAACTCTTTGGACCGACAATGTATAAATTTTTTTAAAGATCGTTGACTGAGCAAACATTTTTTTTTTAACACAATAGCGATACAGTGGAGTTGTTTTAGCAAATACTCCCAGTGTAAAGAGTAGCTACTGATGATATATGTAAACCAGATCGACTCAATCTATGCAAAACTTGAATATCACGTGTACAACACAATTAATACTCAGTAGATTACATGCGTTATATGGTTGTTATGTTCTTTTCCAAATACCTGAATACCTGTTTACAAGTTTTATTAATTACATAGCAATAGCAATGGACAGATCATCCGAGACTAAACAACTGCAATTTACATTGCAGAGATAAGATGGACGGTGTGCCCATATAGTATTTCCCTTATCTTTAAATTACATGTACTACAGACAAACATGATATTTGGCGTTCTTTGTTCTCATTACGGTTATCTGTCGAATCCTCTTATTGCGTGAGTGATCATAATTAACATGCTTAACTTTGCATGGGCGGTATTACTATTTTAGTGAATCGTATACTTAGTTTGTGTTAATTGTTACAAATCTTTTTTAAACACTGTAAATGCAAAACATATATTCTAGACAAGCGTTGTGTTTTGTGTACAAATAAGTATGTTTATAAGTATAACGAAAGTTAAATAAATTATTTTAAGAAAGGCACAATGGTCAGGACAACAAATAGATGGATAGATTTATGTAAAATATGTATTCCTATAATCCCAATTAACATGAATGTTAAATTAGTTTATTTCAATGCCCTACAGTAAGACATCTTCCAGCAATAAAATCATTATGAGCGATTATAATAGCTCAAACAGGTTTTTGTTAGCGCACCTGTCAGAAAGGATTTAGTTATTCATTTAACGCTTAAACGCATTTTCCGCAAGAAGGACCATAATATCTTCTATAATTAACGAAAACAGAGTCCGATGTTAAGACGAAGCTGTATCCGAATTGATAATAATTTAGCAAGGGTACTAAATCGACTACTGTACCTATATGGATGTTTTTTATATTACAAGACTATTTCACTTCACCATACCTGTTAACGTCGACGGGCGATTTCCTGTCTTCTCAAATAACATTCATAAACGTGTGCATGATCGTTAAATCGTTAAATCGTTATGCAGGTATTGTTGAAACGATATGGTCTAGAGACCGACCAACCGAAAGAACAACCCCGACAGACAAATACGCTCTTACAATAACAGAACGTCGCTCTTCAAAGACGCCTTTGTTGTAGTGCAGAGTATTACATTTCAATCGGTATAGTTCGTACAAAATAACACTGTTTTTAGAGAACATTGTGGAATACGTCTTTTGGACATCTTTATTTATGTGAATACATATATGTAAAGGTAAGTTAACTGTTGTTTTAAATCTGTATATATATATATAATATACACCAATAACAGTAACCTATAATACCGTTATTTAGCATGTTCAACTAATTGCATCGCACTATTTTCTGTTTCTAGGTAACCGTATCTATACTGTTTGGAGTCATATAAGGTAGTATGCTGTAAAACGCGTAATTGCAGCAAACCTGTTGATTTAATATAGTGTGTGTTTGTGTTTTGTTTGTTTTCATTTTATACTAAGTCTATCTCGACTTGACTAAATGTCAGCGTTTAAAAGCATGAAGTTCCCCACCTATTCCGTTTTTTTATGAAAAATGCACTATCTGACCTTTCTTTAAACATTATGTATGTGAGAATATCACATATGACTCTCTAACCATACTAGCTATTATTCTTTAGCAAATACGGATAGCGACAGTGTAAACATTCAGACGGTGATTGTAAGTGAGTTCAGGTACATTTAAATGATATGAGAAAGTGTTATTTCTTCTCCCTAAAATATTATACCAAATTTTCAAACGTTAGCTTTGTGAAACTACACACATGGGAAATAAGCTTTATACAAGTGCAAATATAAACATTTATACTAAAAAAGAAGTATTTCAAATTCATACACACTGGTTTTAGCTATATTGGTTTGAACTCCCCATACACCGGTTACCGTGCTGTAAAAATACACGAAGGAAACATGATATATCACAATGCATTCATGTTTATGCATTTATAAATGCTGATAAAACAGATATGCGTCCTTTCTTTATACAATCCAATCAGTCAAGCAATAAGTTGTGTCACATTGTTTTCTTACTGTACGGTTAATACGAGCGATATTATATTGGACCTACTCAGAATCGTCTCGCCTGAATTTATTATTCCAAACGAAACATAACCAATACCTTATGAACATTGAAGGGACTTGTTCAAAGTTTGTCAACATGATAATTTCCTACTTCTTGTCACTTTTTCAACAAATAAATGAACAGTGTACATCAGTGAGAGTAATAACACTAATGACGGAGACTCATACTGAAAATACATTTTTGTTTACAAAAAATCATCGTTAGAAATTGATAAAATTATAAAGCGTTACAAATGCGAAACGATTGAAAATGTTGGGGAGTTCTGTTGGTATCGTTATATTGTGTGACATTACGTGGATTGCTAATAAAATGTATAAAATAAATGGAGTTTTATAGAAGCACGGATGGATGAGTGTTTAATGCGCTAGCATTTTACTCCA
Source organism: Dreissena rostriformis (assembly GCA_007657795.1). NCBI lineage: Eukaryota > Metazoa > Mollusca > Bivalvia > Myida > Dreissenidae > Dreissena > Dreissena rostriformis. Next base: position 138,411 of record VMBQ01002169.1, read on the forward strand.
AGGGTCAATGGTTCGAGCCATAAGTGTATTAAAAAAAAATCTCCCTTTTTGTTCTTTAATTGCATTCTTGTTTTATACTGGAGCTACTTAGTTCCGATTTTTAAATTGATGAATTAAAAGCATTCAATTGATACATTACAGCTATCCTATGTTATTTATCTGGGATCTTAGTTGCAAACGACTTGCTCACAGCAATATGACCATCTAGGTTGGCACGTGGAAAATACTGTATTGGGCTGTAACCGACAGAAAACTACGTATACAGGTTTGTGTCAATATATTCTTATCTGAGTATGTGGGTACAATGAGTGTAAATCTTCATGTCATTAAAGCATTTTTTTAATAACATAATGCAATTAGGTCTTTGTCTTAAACAAGTTCACACACCTTTTTTAAATGCATATATCGATCGATTGTCATATTACGTCGAGTATTATGGGGATAATGAAATGTTTTCCTTTCGACACAGTGTTACCTGTTACCTGTTAATATGAATTCACTACAGTGCAATCAATACGAAATATAATTCCCTTTAATTGATTTTAAATTATTGCGATGCCTAATGTTTATTTACATGTGTTTTTTTGCGATTCATTATCGGCTCAGTGTGAGTTTTAACTCCAGCCATCATAACGGTTAAAACCTTACCAATTACCTTTCTTATGCGCTGATCAGAGTTTTGACAATGATTGTATGTAAAATGTTTGTGTTGTATGTGTTTCCCAGTATTGCATTTAGGCAGTTCGCTATTTTCCAATATTAAACGAAAACCGGAGGTTCACAAGAGTTTCTATCCTAATAGTGTCTCTGATGTTCTTTTTACTAATATAACAGTTTTACATACAAACGGATCAATACATGTTGACAAAAAAGTAATAATTCCCATGTACATAGATGTTGCTGATAGCGGCAATCCTGGCGGGGTCAATGGTTCTACGAACGGGACATATGTTGAAAACCAGAGTAACAAAACCTGGACAATAATTGGTCCACTTATAGGCGTAATTCTCATAACTATCGGAGCTGGTTTTGTGGTGGCCGTGGTCAAGTATCGCAAATGTCGACAGACAGGCAAACCTGAAGGTATTAAATTCTATTAAACTTCCTTCTTATATTGAAAAGTGCAATTAAAGAGTAATTAAATGGCATTATTGTCTACTTGTATTAATAGTCTGACGGACGTCATCCACTCAATTGTTAAATGCCAGCATGCAGTTGCAATATGGCGGACTTAAAGTATATAACGTATTAAAACATAATTGAAAATATTTCATGCCATCGTTGTGTTGTTATTACAAAAAAAACGTTATATATACATTTATTTTATTTAAAAAACGCTTATAATGTGTATTAATTGCTTAACTTTGACCCAAAGATCATAACTCATTTTTAAATTAGTTTTATCTTAAAATGTGTGTTTGTTGTATCGATGATGGATTAGATGTTCAATGGTTCTTCGTGTATGCAGCAATAAAACAGCATGCTAATGTAATGCCTTTTGTGAGAAACCATATCTCGCTTATAAAGTAGTGTCAGATATATGTTTTTAATCTACCTTTTAGAGACTTCTGCACCTCTGACTTCAGTTGAATAAACACTTCTAAGAATGTTAAGCAATATATCAAATGATCAGGCGTTCTCTAGAACTGATTCAAATTATGTTTAATTAAGAAAAAAAAACATGCAGAAAGGTGATCAAATAGAACCCTTAGACATAAGATTTACCGACGTAGTTTAGTACACATTTGTAGTTATAGACTGAGCATATATTATTTGATTTCGAAAATAATGCAATCTGATAACAATCCACATTGTTGTATTTATCATTATTTTTAATAAGTAGTACCTATATACTAGATAAAAACGGTAATGAGATGCAAGCGTTAAACACAGCAAGAGAGGAGGCTTCTACTGGTAAGTAAATCATTTAGCATGATACGTTTTTATTTCGAATTTTTAAATGCATATCCGTTCAACTATATAAGGCAAAAATCATTTAACCAAAACAATAGAGTGTTTTGTATTAAGTGAATACATTTATATTTAAGACATGCATACCTCGTTAGCAATATTTAAAAAATATTCACACAGTTTTAAAACATTCGCTTAACGACGTTGTGCTTAATTAAAAAACAAAAACCCACTAACCATCGAACCATCGTTGATATCATCAAATACATTAATCACAAAAAAGCGAAGTAGTAATAAAAGTAGTCGGTATTTCAAAACCTATTTAGTTTTATACTCTGTTTCGTATATTTTGTTTCAGATTGTGATCCACTACCATCATATTCGGATACGGTTGAACAACGGCCTTGTTCAACACGATCCAAAATACACAAGAAGAAGGATATAGCCGAATTTGAAAATGGTATGCTTCAAAAGTTTAAATGGTTTTATTTATTTATTTTTAATCATTATACCATGCTTATTAAATATTTCGGAATTTTGAGGATGGTTATCCATTTACCTTATCCATGTATTTAACTTTGTTTCACATTTAAAAATCTTGTATTACCGAGAAGACGATGTTTAAACTTTGCCATACATTCATATAACAGAAACGACTGCATGCGGCCATGTGATAATATTTTGTATATATGACCGATTCATTTTGGGTACTAAGACATAGTCAAACAGGATATTCCATGATCAAAGAACTAAATGTGTTAATTTTGAAATAATACAGTTAAATTATAAATACAATATCGTAATATAAAATCTAAATACTATATATTCCCAAACACAATACATTGATGATCCGAAACGTGTGCGTTATTACTGATTTGCTAGATTAAAACTAAATAAAGCTAAGTGCAATTTCTCTTAGTTTAATGATACCATGGCATTTTATTAAATTAGTTATTGAGTGTTGATGCCGCATGTCGTGCACCTCTTCATATTGGGTTTTTGAAATGTGGTTGACACATTACTGAATCACGTTTTCAGTTAATAGATTGTATAAATATACAGTACTACAGATATAAAAGTATAACGTCACAACTGTCTGCAAGATCTTCATTCTAAGTCACTGACAAATGACAGTAAATATGTGTCCATGGTATTAATGAATATTAAGTTAATACGGCATATGACTGTAACTAGCTTTTTACCGTTTAGTATTCTACTGTTTGTACTTAAAATAAAAAAAAGTCAAGATAAAGGTCGTTCGCATGATTCAATTCATGGTAAGATTCACTTGTAACAAGTTTGTATCGCTGTAAATACACGTTAAACGTATATGTTATGCTTTATAACATAAATAAAGCGGTCTCTATTTGTACAAGCGACTTCAACCAGTGATTAACGTATGTGTAATTTTAAAACCGTTGATTATATATACCGGCATTGTCATGTGAATTGTCTTAAAACAAGAACATGTATTGTTACACACAGGGATGCCAACGGATATTGACCGACTACCTACGGACAAGGATTTAGCAGACATTGCCGAAACCGTTGGAAGCGGGTTTGAATTGTTAGCAGCGTATCTCGAGTTTCCTGCAAATATAGTGGACCAGATAAAAACAGACAATTCGCGTTCGGTCATACGAGTGTATGAGCTGTTTCGAAAATGGAAACAGCGCAAGGGAAAACATGCATCATTGAGAATGTTATTGAAGTCTATGAAAGAGTGTACGTCGCTGGTGGTCGATTGGCAAGGCTTGGAAACACGACTTGGAGTCAGTATAGGTAGGTGGTATAGTAAGATTATGGAAACGTGGTGTTTAACTGCTTAGGAACATCTCGTCAAAATGCACCAACATTTGGTAACATTGCATTTTCCTCTTTGTTCTTCAAATGCCACATGTACTTTGTTTTTCAGTTGTTTTACACATAATCGATAGGTGTCCTTACACTTAAGTGAAACCAAACGCAGTTTATTACAAACTTCTGTGAAAGTTTGGAAGAGTATTACCCCCGTCTAAAGTTACATCACGTCACGCCATACGGTATTGAATAAAGATACATCCTTGTTATATAATTATTTAAGTCAAAAGATGTTCTGATATTTGATTATTAAATTGATTATCAACTCAACTGTGTCATAATTCATTTTTTTTTTATAAACGTACGAAAATCGATCTGGAATATGTTTTCTTAGTATCGTAACCGCTACATTAAACATGTCAGCCGTTACTTTACTATTTAATTAAATCCAGTACGGCACATTGTCCTTTTTGTAAAAAAAAATAATTTCAACCGAAACAAGACGTTCAATTAACGATGCTTTTTCCGGCATAACACATGATCTTTGTCATCATACAAATCTCTTTCATCGGAACCGACTAATTTAAGATGACACATTATGTTATATTTTTAGATAATTTTAAATAAGCTCCGATAAAAATTACTCTTAATATATCGTTGCTATTTTGTCTTTTTAATCGTTTAATTGTATTATGGCATTAATGGTTTAACTGTAGTTTAATTGAAAAGCACACTCAAATAAACGGTTGCGTATCTCGGATATAGTTGCATCAAAGGTCACGTGCATGTGCTTTCAATTAGCTGATGTTTACTGTATTCGATTGCTATGACAACAAAACGATCGCATGACATTTGAAACACCATGTTTTAGTATCTGACAAACAGTTTTCGCCATATTGTATACTTGTTGACGTTTTATAGAGTCTGAATGGAGTTCATAACGCAGTAAGAGCTAAATGCATTTCTCAAGCGCAGTAGGTGTGCCATTATATGTTGCAGATGAAAATGTCACCCCAGTTGCGAAACCATTAGAAAGACTATCACGGGTATTAACATCGTCAGGTAAATTAATCATTAACCTAAATTGATCCGCTTTAAATAAATAAGAGAAACGGCTTGTAATATAATAAAGAACAATTAGTATAACGTCACAGTCTATTTTTATCAGTTGTACTACTATTCATGCAGTTACTGCAAATATTTGTACGTGCATTTAATTAATTGTACATAAGCACACTGTGGTCGCTTCATACAAATAAACAGAAAACAACTAAGGCATTGGAAAATCCCGTCGAGAATTTCCTTTTTTTGCCAATAATCTGGAAAAGATAATGCCAAGATTAAATGTGGAGACAAAATACAGTTTAATTATATATTAATGTGTTTTGAAACATATTTTACATATGTCGATATTTTAACTTATTTACCTCTTGTCTCTCGATGAAAGTTTGTTTGGCTGTAAAACCCTTGTGTTTCACCATTTCACTTTCAGTTCAACCGGTTCAACAAACTTCAGTACACAGTCGCACAGTCACACTGGAACTGCTCGTATCTGCGGATTTGTCGAATATAGGGCATCATGAGGAGGAGCCCTATTTCACAGGAATTGACTTTCTGCTTGACGGAAGACTTGTAGCCGTTGATAACAAAAATTGCAAATGCATCGTACTGAATGAACAGCTCAATATAATAGGAACTCCGTACAAATTCAAGGCATTTCCCCGCGACGTGGCCAGTTTGACTGAGAATGAAATCGCCGTGACAGTGGCTTATAGTTATGTATATTTCCTCTCCGTAAATACTGACAGTGACATCACTCTTATAAAAACAATTAAAACTTCAACTTTCGTATTTTCTGTATGCCGTTTGACCTCATCAAGCATGGTAGTGGGTACTTATGACGATCCACGTCCAGCAAGAATCATATCAAAGGATGAAGGTGAGACCGATTTTGATAAGATAGGGTCTCATAGGTACAACTTTGGCGACAGTAAGAGTACGTTTGTAACGGGTTCAAAAACTCTGGTGTTCACTGACAGGTTCGACCACTCGGTGTATCTTTACGACACTTCACACGGCGGGTTTAAAAAGGTACACGACGAAAATATTCAGCAACCACGTGGTGTTTGTGCTGGACCTGATGACACTGTGTTCGTATGCTCTAGGAACACGAATTCCATAGTGCAACTGAATGTGGCTGGAGAGATGCTCGGTAATTTTCCAGTTGATATGAAGCACCCGTACTCTGTGGCCTTGTGCAAGGACGCTTCTAAGCTCGTCGTGTCAAACAGCTTTGACGGAGCAAGAAAACTAAATGTGTACAGATTATCGTTGTAATCCTGGCGGACGTATGCCTCTACCGTAATATTTATCGCAGGATGCGGTCGTGTTTTTAAAGGGTTGTGTTTGTTTTAGTATGCGTGTTGTTTTATAATACAGTGTATTATTTTCGGTTTATTGACTTATACAGTATACAAATCCTGGCGGACGTATGCCTCTACCGTAACATTTATCGCAGGATGCGGTCGTGTTTTTAAAGGGTTGTGTTTGTTTCAGTATGCGTGTTGTTTTATAATACAGTGTATTATTTTCGGTTTATTGACTTATACAGTATACATATTATAAAATGCATGTGTCATACAAATGCGTTTATCTGTGGAGCTTAGTGATTTGATGTATTTCAATTCATCTTTCTTCACTAAACTCATCACGTCATTGCCACTTTCTAATCTGGATCATTAACGTGTTAAACGGAACGCTTCATACATCATTTGGTTAAAGTTATGATAAAACAAAATATGAAACAAATCCATGAGAAATGTCTTGCATTTGCCTATAAAAAACACACAGAACAATCCACATTACAAAACAATACGAAGCATTTGGTGCTGTTACCAGTTTATAGACCTTAATTACACAATACTTCTTAATAGACGGTTTTCGTATCGTTACGAAATACTTTGAAATAATTATGTTCGGAAGCCGTTAATGTAGATTTTGTTAATCGTCTGGACAATTTGAAACGGACGTTCATTGTTGAAAGTCCACATTTATCAAGCGAGTCATTTATATATAATAATTACAGCAAAAGGTAGTGAGTTCTGAGTTTAATGATGTTGACAAACATGTCGGAATAAGCTACAATCATCAGAGTTTATTTTAAAGACATCACTATTTTCCTTCATGCATTTACTACAGTGCTAACCATAATCCCAGACGATTGGCAGCATTACACATTTGATAGATGACTAAGTTCAGATTTTAAAACAAACACATTATAAAGATTAGACTATTTTATTAGACAAGAGTTCCGCGGTCGGAGATGACCGCATTGAAGCCGGATTTTTGATTTAAATGACAGGAAAGTACCTTTCGTGTTTTTGTCAATGCAATACTTAAATTACTGAAATATTGTTCAAAGGTCAAAATGAAATTTAAGTACCTTAAAATGACCAGTGGTCATCTACTAGTTCTGGCCAACCTTCATATCAAGTTTGAAGACTCTAGGTCTAAGCATACCAAAGTATTAACAACTTTAACATATTTACATCCAAGGTCACAGTGACCTCGACCTTCAAATGAATGACCTTGAAATGACCAGTGGTCATCTAAGTGTGCTTGCAAACCTTTACGTCAAGTTTGAGATTCTAGGTCCAAGCATACCAAAGTTACAACAATTTTAACATTTTAACATTGAAGTTCACAGTGACCTTGACCTTCAAATGAATGACATTGAAATGAATGACCTTGAAATGACCAGTGGTCATCTAAGTGTGCTTGCAAACCTTTACGTCAAGTTTGAGATTCTAGGTCCAAGCATACCAAAGTTATAACAATTTTAACATTTTAACATTGAAGGTCACAGTGACCTTGACCTTCAAATGAATGACATTGAAATGAGCAGTGGTGATCTTCTAGTACTGGCCAACCTTTATGTCAAGTTTGAAGACTCTAGGTACAAGCATACCAAAGTTATAACATGGAATAAGAACTTTAACATTTTTACCTACCAAAGTTATAAGAACTTTAACATTTTTACATTCAAGGTCACAGTGACCTTGACCTTAGAATGAATGACCTTGAAATGACCAGTGGTCATCTAAGTGTGCTTGCAAACCTTCATGTCAAGTTTGAAGACTCTATGTCCAAGCATACCAAAGTTATAACAATTTTAACATTTTAACATTTAAGGTCACAGTGACCTTGACCTTCAAATGAATGACATTGAAATGACCAGTGGTCATCTTCTAGTACTGGCCAATCTTTATTTCAAGTTTGAAGACTCTAGGTACAAGCATACCAAAGTTATAACATGAAATAAGAACTTTAACATTTTTACATTCAAGGTCACAGTGACCTTGACCTTCAAATGAATGACCTTGAAATGTCCAGTGGTTACTTACTAGTTCTGGCCAACCTTCATGTCAAGTTTCAAGACTCTAGGTCCAAGCATACCAAAGTTATAACAACTTTAACATTTTTACATTCAAGGTCACAGTGACCTTGACCTTCAAATGAATGACCTTGAAATGTCCAGTGGTTACTTACTAGTTCTGGCCAACCTTCATGTCAAGTTTCAAGACTCTAGGTCCAAGCATACCAAAGTTATAACAACTTTAACATTTTTA
>VMBQ01002170.1:0-15367 GCA_007657795.1 Dreissena rostriformis
AGTCACATTTATTGTCTAATCTTTATGAAACTTGGTCAGAACATGTGTCCCAATCATATCTTGGACGAGTTCGAAAATGGTTCCGGTTGAATGAATGAAAAATATGGCGGCCAGGGGGCGGGGCAGTTTTTCTGACATGTATGGCTATTGCAAAACCTTGTTCACACTCTAGAAGTCACATTTTTAGCCCAATCTTCATGAAACTTGGTCAGAACATGTGTCCTAGTAATATCTTGAACGAGTTTGAAAATAGTTCCGGTTGGATGAAAAACATGGCCGTCAGGGGGCGGGGCAGTTTTCCTAATATGGCTATCGTAAAACCCTGTTAACACTCTAGAAGTCACATTTATTGTCCGATCTTCATGAAACTTAGTCAGGGCATCTGTTCTAATGATATCATGGATGAGCTAGAAAATGGTTCTGGTCTGTTGAAAAACATGGCCGCCAGGGGGCGTGGCAGTTTTCCTTTTATGTCTATAGTAAAACCTTGTTAACACTCTAGAAATAAAAGTTTTCGTCCAATATTCATGAAACTTGGTCAGAACATGTGTCCCAATAATATCTTGGACAACTTCGAACATGCTTCCGGTTGGATGAAAAACATGGCCGCCAGGGGGCGTGGTAGATTTCCTTATATGGCTATAGTAAAAGTTAACACTATAAAAGTCACATTTATTGTCCAATCTTCATGAAACTTTGTCAGAACATCTGTTCTAATGATATCTTGGATGAGTTTGAAAATGGTTCTGGTCTGTTGAAAAACATGGCCGCCGGGGTCGGGGCATTTTTCCTTATTTGGCTATAGTGAAAACTTGTTGACGCTATATTAGCCACATTTATTGGCCAATCTTCATGAAACTTGGTCAGAACATTTGTCCCAATTATATCTTGCCAGAGATATGAGCTCAAAAACAATGTCACTAGGTCAAATATAAAAAAAAACATGTTAAAAGTCACTTTTTATGCCCCCGGTAGGGTGGCATATAGCAGTTGAACTGTCCGTCAGTCTGCCTGTCCGTCCGTCCGAAAACTTAAACATTGGTCATTACTTTTGCCATATTGAAGATAGCAACTTGATATTTGGCATGTATGTGTATCTCATGGAGCTGCACATTTTGAGCGTTGAAAGGTCAAGGTCATCCTTTAAGGTCAAAGGTCAAAAACCTAAATCCAAGGGAGGTTATAAGCTTTAAAGGGAGATGATTTCTATAACTGCCATGATTTTGTTTTTCAAAGCGACGCAGTAGGGGGCATTGTGTTTCTGACAAACACATCTCTTGTTTAATCCAGTCTTCATGAATCAGCTTGCATTTTTATGCCCCCGGTAGGGTGGCATATAGCAGTTGAACTGTCCGTCAGTCGGTCTGTCTGTCCGTCGTCCGAAAACTTTAACAATGATCATAACTTTTGCATTATTGAAGATAGCAACTTGATATTTGGCATGCATGTATATCTCATGGAGCTGCACATTTTGAGTGGTGTAAGGTCAAGGTCGTCCTTCAAGGTCAATGGTCTAAAAACACAATCCAAGGGAAGTAATAAGCTTTAAAGGATGATTATTTCTATGCCTGCCAAATGATCAATATAAATTTTATTTCAAAGCGGCGCGGTAGGGGGCATTGTGTTTCTGACAAACACATCTCTTGTTTCAGAATGGTCTAGTTCCTTTGGCACTCAGGTGAGCGCCTTAGGGCCCATGGCCCTCTTGTTTTTAGGAATATAGCAACCTTTCAACTTCAACCTTATTTAGTAGTATGTAATATTAAAAAGTACAGATTTAACCTCACTAGGTTACGAGTATCCTCTCATAGATTGAGAATAGAAAGTGGCAGATGGTCTAAGCCCAACCCGACACCTGTTGAGCAAAGGACATGTATTGTTTGTAATCGTCTAGAAGACGAATATCATTTTGCGATTGAATGCAACTTATAAACAGATTTAAGAGTTAAATATATACCTGCATATTACAGAAACCGACCAAATATGCAAACATTCATAGAATTGATGACATCCGATAGTGAATCTGTATTAAGAAAATTGAGTGCTTTTGTCCATGCCGCATTTTTAGTTAGATCTACGAACATGTATGCGCCCTTTTGATGTATTTTTTGCCCATTAACTAGTTATAATATGTAATTTGCTGCTGTTTGTGATTATATATATATATAGGTCAAAGGTCAAGGTCACAGTGACCTGAAGCAGTAAAATGGTTTCCGGATGATAACTCAAGAACGCTTAGGCCTGGGATCACGAAACTTCATAGGGACATTGGTCATGACCGGCAGATGACCCCTATTGATTTTCAGGTCACTAGGTCAAAGGTCAAGGTCACAGTGACCTGAAGCAGTAAAATGGTTTCCGGATGATAACTCAAGAACGCTTAGGCCTGGGATCACGAAACTTCATAGGGACATTGGTCATGACCGGCAGATGACCCCTATTGATTTTCAGGTCACTAGGTCAAAGGTCACAGTGACCTGAAGCAGTAAATCGTGACCTTGTTTTATAACAAATATGACCCAGATTCCAACTAGGATAGATATTGACATGATTAACATTCTGACATAAAGATTGGACGAAAAATTCGGCCTCTAGAATGGTAACAACGTAGATGACTGAATAACACATAACGCCCGACATAAGCTTTCCACAATAGCTCAATTTTAGCACATTGTGCTCAGATGATCTTAACTGAAAGTCAACAACTTCGTGAACGTCAGCAGAATTTAATAGTGCATGGACCAAATACAGGCACACATTTTTTACAATGAACAGAAAAATAAGTTGGAAACACAACTCTCATAAACACACTAAAGATCTTACTTCTAAAGTCATGTAAGCTATTTTAAATGTTTGAATTGTTCTGTTTTTTTTAGTCTCCGTGCTTCTGTGTAGACCATTATATAATGCAGCACATGTTTAACTATTACACAATTAATGCAATATACAGCATAAACGAAATTATAGACATACGGTAGTAGTAATAGATCAGTACAGTTCAAATAAAGTTTACCATGACATTTTTTTCCAAACAAATATTTTATCTCACAAACATCATACAATAAAATATACAGAGAAAATAAATAAAAGGAATTACAAAATTGATAGCATATACACATTCCATAGAAACTCATACAGTGCATCTGTTGTCAAGGTTTATATTGGAGAACAAAACCACATGAAAAGAATGTACCCATAGAACTTGGCAAGCATAAACTACAGGTTTGAAATGCTTGAAATTAACTCTTTTTATTACCATACAAGCATTAGTAAGCTAACAATACAGACTTGCATGTGTATTTAAACTTTGCATTTAATTAACCAATTCATGACTACTGTTTCGCTAATTGCTAATATATCATACTTGAATCGACCTATCATTATTTCTAACAGATATATGGTAACAACATGAAACAAATATTTTTTTTCCAAAGAGATAGCTTCCTTTATTTATTGCCTTAACAATTAACAAGAAACATCAGAAGTATTCTATTTTGAAATACAAATGGCTTGTGCTAAATAGAGTTTCTGTTGCTGAGGTACAAATCAGATTTGATTTCCATGGATGCAGCATAGCACATAGGAGGTGAAGCGAAAATAGGAGGACATCTCTGAAAGAGAAATAGTGGATTTGTTAGTGCAAATTCCTGATATTTTATTAAGTAAGCAATGTGTTTTACAACTAAGGTTTATTAAAGTTTTACTTGAGCTGATCTTTCTAGGCTTCAACAGACATCATTTCAAGACATGATCACCATGACAATATAAGCAGAAAACCTTCCTGTCTACCTAATAAAACTGAAATATTTAAGTTCAAATATATTGAGTGTACAAAAGTAATAGTTCATATTTAACTTTAAAAAATACAATTTAATTTGTACACTCAATATTATATACAACCAAATATGAAATAAAGTGGTGGCATACAAATATATATATGTATGCATATTCAATTAACATCCTGATATAAATACTGCAGAAACTGCAAAGGTAACAGATGGCCCCACAATGCATATTTAATCCAAAACAGGGGAATGTCCCTACGACTAAATATCATATGCATTCGTTATTTACTATTTACATAATAAAAAGTCTAGTATTCCCAAGAAAGTGTCCAAACAATCTATAGTCATAAACATGTGCCCTTGACTTTGGGCTTTAAACAAAGCGTAACAACATGGTGATCTTTTGTAACTTGCTTACAAATTACTGGATAAATTATGACGTTTTGGTCTGGACAAGCTGTATTATAGAAATATCTTTGATTGTTGAACTGTTCATTTGACATTGCCCTTTGACATTGCCTTTGACATAGGGACAATGATTTTGACACAACACATATACTTGGTGATACTTCGTGGCAAGTTATTTGAACTGCATGAATAAATGACACGAGTTCAGAATGTATGTACATTTACATTCACAAGTACATTGCTAAGTTCTCCAACTTTTGGGGCATTAACAATGCTCGTTGTCCTAATTTGTTCACCATCATTTTGAATGTGCCAAACATACAACATACAAGGCAGTCCAAGAGACAGCAGCATCATTTGACCTTGAAGTGGTGACATTGACATTGACTTTAAAGTCAGCACAATTATCCCAGGACCTATGAACATCTTCTTCACTACATTTACTTTTCATGAAAATCCTTCAATGGGTATGAAAAATATGAAGCATACACTCAATCAATGAAGGCATAAATATTGACCTTCAAGAGTGACTATGACCTTGAGGATGCTATATTGACCTTCAAGTGTGACTATGACCTTGAGGATGCTTGACTGAATTGCGCCTCCTGCATATCATCTTAATGACCTTAACACTGAAGAAAAGTTTTATGAAAACCTTTTAAAGGGTAAAGGAAATATTGAGCAGACAGATAAGGCTCAATTATTTTACCTTGAGTCAGTGTGACTGACACATGCCTTCAGCACATCTTCTCTATGTCCCAAACATTTTAGCATAATTAAATTAAAATTATTCAAATTGTATAGGACATAAACTGCTGACATGAAAATGGATGCTCAAATTTCAACCTTGAAGTACAACCTTAACCTTAGACCGGCATAACTGACTCACGCCTTCTGCACTTCATCTCAATGCCATTTATATCTGATGCATGTTAAATGTAAGTTTGTCAAATGGTATAGAAGATACATGTATTGAGCGGACAGACTGATGTCGGGCATTCATATGATACCCTTCCCGCTTTTTGGTGGGGAATTAAAATCGCACACAAGCAAATATGAAGGAACAGTATATTTTTTAATGGACAGTAATAACACTAAAAATGTTTGAACTAAAACAGAGAATGACAACAGAAATGAAAACGATACTAGGCAAAAACATATACATTTCACAGCTTTTGTATAAGTGCTCTAATAATCTACAACTGAATAAAAATGCTTACTTAATTTATTTGCTAATTTTGCATTATAATGTAACATGTTTTCTGCTTTATATTACATCCTGAAGATGGTATGACGCAATAGATGAATAAACTAATATTTAGAATTAGAACAATTTACCAAAAATAACATCACTATCTCTCAGTTGGAACCAATGTTATTTTAGTGTATTAGTTGGTGCACAAATCACAAGCATTGATCAACACATGTTTTGTGGTAAATGTACATTCGTTTATTTTCAGCAAATTATGAGTAACTGATTGTTCTATGTTACAATCTGTGGAGATGCACATTTCAGTGTGTTAACATAATAATTACACTTAATATGCAAGTTCTTTCAAATCAAACATTCAAAATGTCTGAATTAATGTTAGAAAAATGCCAATAAAATAATGGAAACAAAAGATTAAAGTAATTGGTAATAAAAAACATTCAGAACATAGTCAAGCAAAGCTATGATAAAACTTAGAAAATGCAATAAGCTACCATATTATGTAATAAGGAATATAACCAACTCATTATATTTAATAATATGTTTATGACTTTATCCTTGAAAACGTTCAACAATAAACAAGACAGCCACAGGACCTAGGGTGCTCACCTGAGACCCAAATGAACTGAACTGTTTCCAGCTTGTTATGTCACAAAGTATTCATGTATGGAAAACTGCCTCGCCAACCCAAGAAGCTCTTTTTTTACGGAACAGAACTTTTTTTTACTCGTCCCATGTTCTGAGCAAGTTTGATTTTGATTGGGAAAAAAAAAATTACTTCTTGAATGTTAACAAAGTTTTACTTCAGCAATATAATGAAAACTGGCATGCCAGAAGGAAGCCACGTTTTTTTAACTGACCAAAACCATTTTCAAACTCAGGCCAGATATTATAACAATAAATGTTCTGAACATGTTCCTTTATGATTTGGCAAACAAATGTGACTTGTATAGAGTTTATAAGGTTTCACTAAAGCAATATAAGAAAAACTGCCCTTCCCCTCGCGGCAATTTTTTTAAACAGACTAGAACCATTTTCGAACTTTGCTGAATTATATTTAAAAAATGCTCCAATCAAGTTACTTAAAACCAAGCGAAAATAAAACTTCTAGAGAGTTCACAAAAATTTACTATAGCCATGTAGGGAAAATGCCCCCCCCCCCCCCCCCCCCCCGCGNCCCCATAGTGACCATGTTTTCTACGGACCACGACCATTTTCAAACTCAGAGATATCATTAGAAAAATTGTTTTGAGCAAGTTTAATGATGATTGGGCAAAAAGTGTGACTAGCGTGTTAACAGGCTTTTTCTAATGTTTACCTAGTTTTTGACCCTACGTGTCCCAATTTAAAACTTAGAAAATCTAAAAGCTGAGGTATCATTGGGACAATTTTTCTGACAAAGTTTCATAAAGATTTGGCAATAAATAAAACCTTAACAGTGCCCACAAGGTAAATAATGATGGAAGACGATGCACAACTGACAAAATGTGGTCACAAAAGCTGTACTCAGGTGAGCTAAACACGCATTAACCATATTACGACAAGTTTGGTAACATATGAAAATGCCTGACAGTGCAACAAAATCAAATTGATACGAAAATGTATTTCAAAACACAGTTGATCTTTATATATAAAAAATCTGAAAAACAAATACCTGGGCATTATGCTTTGTAGATTAACACGAAGAAAATCTGTAGTCATGTAGTAAATTGCTTTCAAATTGTATTACTTTATATTCAATTTTTATTTCCTTTTAGCTGAATAGTGCAAATTATTTACGCCATGCGGCATACATAAACATCTAATGTTACTTAAAACACCAACAAGCTATTATTCATTATCATCACTGCAGTAAATAAAGGTTCTTCTGCCCTTAGATCACACCACAGTTATTATATAAATGAATATATTTTTTTAAAAATCTGTTAAATTTTTATCTTATTTTTTTCCTAAATGCATATTAATAGATCTCATTAAAAATACCACTTAAGTTTTTGGCCTTATGTCTTCATTTAAGTCTGACGTTGTGTGTTAAAGCCAACTACTTCAACAAAATGATAGCTTGAAGGTGCCAGCAAGCGCAGCGGTAACACCGCAATGCAGTATACTTACATGCAAACGCATAAAATGTTTTCAGTCCAATATCAATATCCTCCTGTAAGATACGTATCCGCCAAATTATTGTAATAGTCACTATATACTTTATTTAGATCTAAAAGGTCCTCCTGCAAAAGACAACAGAGCAAGGTAAGCACGCTAAGCCTTTTCCTTTTCAAGAAAACAGGCATGTAAGATATCTCGGATCGCTTTACTTTTTTATAATAACAATTGCGCTACACTCTGAGAAAACTGGGGTTTTTTTTATTCACGAAAAGTATCGTCCCACTTTCCGCGACGACACTTTCCGTCTAGACTGAATTTTCGTAAAGAAGCTTCATTTAAATGAAATTTCCATAAAAGCCGAAAGTTTCGTCCCTGATTAGCTTTAGAGGACTGCACAGGCTAATCTGTGATAACACTTACATGTAACACACACATGCATAAAGCCCTGTTTTCCAAGAGCGCTGCTCAAATGCATCTTGCTGCCAGAAAATGTTTGAGAAACACTGAAATCATTTTTTTTGATTAATGATGGAAAGAATATTTTACAGGTCTGCTTTACTACGTACATCTAGAAAGTGTATTTAATTTTTAACAGTTTTTAACATCGTCATCATCAGCATAATTGTATCTTAACACTGTACATAATTAATTCTGATTTAAGAAGAATACTCAAGTTGAACAGTTTACACTAATTTAACATTGCATCCGCATGTTTTAAAACAGCGCTCCATAAGTAACCTGGAAAAAATCAGTTTTACAACTATCTTACAAACTAAAAACATCACATATTTATTAGTCATAAATTATTCACAAATACAAATACGTTGATGAAGCATGCAAATGCAAGAATATATTGATGATAGATGAAATATGAATGAAGGGTGATAATATTGGTGACATATACATTGACAGGATATGACTAGTACTTACTTAAATCTCTTTGAGGACATCCTAGTAAGCAATTCAAGGGTATTTTAATATGAATAAATGCCTCATGTTCATTATATTAATACAGAGATGATATATTTATTAGTTCATTATATGCAACATCAAAATAATGACAGACATGCAACCTTTGATTTGATTTTTTTTCCAAATTTTGAGGTGCTTCTAGAACTATTCAATGTGTTGTTTTTTTTGGATTTGGATCTTAATGCTCTAAAATATGTTTTCACATGTGGAAGACATTGGCTCTACATCTACCAACATCTTCATTCCTAGTTCAAACAATGATTTCCTATAAAATTAAAAAAGTTTCAGTAAAAATTTTCTGTAAATAAAACTCAACAATTTTTCAATAAACAATATAGCTATGAATGCAGAACTAAAAGTATCTTTCACATGCTTATGTCAAAAAGATGTACAAGAACTGCAAAAGACAATGTGTTTCATTTACAGTAATTCATTTTTTGATACAAATTTACATCCATGAGCGATTTATGAATTTGAATACAAAATAATATAAACTTTTTCCCCTTAAGTCACTTGTCATAATGTCTTCCACTTTTTCTCAATGTATTAATATGGAGGTCGAAATGTAAAACTCCAAGTTACATTAAATGTTGATCAGTTACGAATAATGATCTTTTTGGGCAATACTGGCAATAACGTATTAACAACATCAGAAGAAGACAATTGAGCCTCACTCTGTGAAAAAGGGGTTTTATTCATGTGCGTAAAGTGTCCGCACAGGCTTATCAGAGATGACACTTTCCGCTTTTAAGGTATTTTTCGCTTAAAGGGACTTGTTCACAGATTTTGCCAAGTTTTTCACTAAATGCTTTAAATTGATAAATATTAACATCACAATTAAAGAGCTCAAAAAAAAAGAAGAAAAAACAAGAGATGTGTTTGTCAGAAACACAATGCCCCCTACTGCTACGCTTTGATTTTTTTTTACCTTTGACCTTGAAGGATGACCTTGGCCTTTCACCACTCAAAATGTGCAGCTCCATGAGATACACATGCATGCCAAATATCAAGTTGCTATCTTCAATATTGCAAAAGTTATGGCCAATGTTAAAGTTTGACGCAAACAAACCAACAAACAGACAGGGCAAAAACAATATGTCGCCCAGTTTAGACTGGGGGACATAAAAATGTAATGACAAAGTTTCATGAAGATTGGATTCAAATATGACTTTTAGAGTGTTAACAAGGTTTTACTATAGCCATATAAGGAAAACTGCCCCGCCCCCTGGAGGCCATGTTTTTCAACGGACCGGAACCATTTTGAAACTAAGCCAAGATTTAATTGGGACAAATGTTCTGACCAAGTTTCATGAAGATTGGACAATAGATGTGACTCCTAGAGTGTTAACAAGCTTTTACTATAGCCATATAAGGAAAACTGCCACGCCTCCTGGCAGCCATGTTTTTCAACCAACCGGAACCATTTTCAAACTCGTCCAAGATATCATTGCGACACATGTTCTGATTAAGTTTCATGAAGATTGGACAATAAATGTGGCCTCTAGAGTGTTCACATGGATTACTATAGCCATATAAGGAAAACTGCCCCGCCCCCTTGCAACCATGTTTTTCAACCAACCCAAACCATTTTCAGACTCGTCCAAGATATCATTGGGACACATGTTCTGACCAAGTTTCATGAAGATTGAGCAATAAATGTGGCCTCTAGAGTGTTCACAAGGTTTTACTAAAGCCATATAAGGAAAACTTCCGCACCCCCTGGTGGCCATGTTATTCAACCAACCGGAACCATTTTCGAACTCCTCCAAGATATCATTGGGACACATGTTCTGACCGAGTTTCATGAAGATTGGACAATAAATGTGGCCTCTAGATTGTTCACAAGGTTTTACTTAAGCCATATAAGGAAAACTGCCACGCCCCCTGGTGGCCATGTTTTTCAACCAACCGGAACCATTTTCAAACTCGTCCAAGATATCAGCGGGACACATGTTCTGACAAAGTTTCATGTAGATTGGACAATAAATGTGGCCTCTAGAGTGTTCACAAGGTAAATGTTGACGACCGATGACGCACAATGGACAAAAGGCGATCACAATAGCTCACCATGAGCACTTTGTGCTCAGGTGAGCTAAAAACAGTACTGTATCAAATCATGTCAGTATGTGACATACAGGAAAGTTATAATTCTTGTATACCATAGTTACCTTCAATCAAAATTATTTCTTTGAAGGTGATGTAGGAACATTTTTCATACTTTGCACGATAAAACAATAACACTTTTGTTTAATTTTGTATGAATATGAATTTTCTATTAAAAAAAAGTAGGTGAAAGGAATCAATCACATTAATGAAGTGTACCTTAGTGGAAATTGTAGTTAAAACTCCCTACCATGAGAATAAAAAAGGTTATTTTTGTTCTAAGTGGCATGGCATTTTAAAGCAGTAAGACAATATGATATATTTAAAAGCATTTAAAGTGAACTAGTTTTATGAAGCGACAGTTTCTTGCATCAAAAGTCGCATACCCCACCCACCCATATCATATTTATCTATATGCAGAATAAAAATTGAAGTATAGTATTCAAACTTCAAAGCATTAATAATTATTCTTCACATACAATTTAGTTTGATAAAGTCAAAATACACTCATGAGGGACATCCAGTGCAAAAAACTTCAAAATCACACTGAAATTTCCCACCCCAGAAGCTGTGTTGCATACCTATGTGTGTATTTCGAAGTTTATGAGGTCCTTTCGAGCCAGAGGCCGCATAATGTGAAGACACGGAGTTCACTTCTACCTTATTTGCTTACTAGACTCACGAAAGTTGGACAAATTTTGAATTACAGTTGCAATTTCCAGCTATTTAGTTTTTACTGAGTTATTAAATTTTGGTGAGGTCTTTTGCTGTTGGGGAAAACCGTGCCCGAGAAAACCCACCTGTCCGGTATGGTGATCACCTACCAAACTCACATGCACCAGAAACAGGGATTGAACCCGGGTCAAAAAAGTGAGAAGCGCATGTACCAACCACTGCCCTTACCGGATAGCCCAGTGTTGCATACCTGCTATAGTTAGGTGGGTAGGGTATTGGATAGCCCAGTGTTGCATACCTATAGTTAGGTGGGTAGGGTATTGGATAGCCCAGTGTTGCATACCTGCTATATTAGGTGGGTAGGGTATTGGATAGTCCAATGTTGCATACCTGCTATAGTTAGGTGGGTAGGGTATTGGATAGCCCAGTGTTGCATACCTGCTATAGTTAGGTGGGTAGGGTATTGGACTATTGATGCTAGTACCGCTGATTAAAAATCAATACAGGAGCCTTGAATGTGTTCACTTACACCAGAATTGGACACAGACGCAATCAACACATTTCAAAAGCTACAGTAGCATAGGTTTATTATAAGATATATTATATTAGATGAATCAAATCAATATTAAAAGACACAGAGATCTACAGATGTACAGACAAATTTAGAGGGAATACGACGTTCTGTGCATACTAATATGAGAATTGCTTAGTTGTTACTCAATTGCTTAGCCATGTTACAAGTAAGGAAAGTAAAGTGAATATTATCAGCTGATCAGAGCTATACAGCAGCCCATGCATATGGGTTACAGTAAAGGATGATTGCAGGTATATAACATGCAATCCAGTTCACCTTTTTAACCCTTGACAACAGTTGCTATGGTTACGCTAGTCCTCCTGATAGTCCGGTCCGAATGCCTGCAGTCTTAGCAGCTCTGGTAAGGGCTTATCAGCCGACAGTTCCTCGTACAGTTTGTAGCGTTGGTCAAAGGAACGCTGGTCAGTGTGCCGCTCATATTTGCTGCACAGCAGGATTTTGGGCTAGAACGTGTGGAGGTTTGGGGGGGAAAATGATAAGAATGTGAGATGAGAATGAGAGGTGATACAAACATATACTGTCACGCCCATTACCTTTGTATTGAAAGCGTCAACCTTTTCCCTCCAGGAACGGCGGTCTAGGTTCGCTTCATACTTATTTGCAACAAGAATTTTTGGCTGAAAATCCAAGATTTTGAAGAAGTGTGTGAACTTGAAACTTTACAATAATGTTCATCTGTCTTTTTGTTTTAAGACTTTTGGCATACACGTTATTTATCACTTGCAAGCATCAATCTTCAATCGTGATAATTAGTGGGTTTCTTTTACAACATGCTTTCATAGCTAATAAATTGACATTATATAAGTTTGTTGCATTATATGTATGTTTTAATAAATTATTAGATGTTTTCAAGGTATATCAACAGACCAGTTCATATTTTTTTCATAAAGAAAACACACAGTAGGAACAACACAGATTTAAGGAGGAGAGATTAAGCTGCACTGTTTCTTTATTAAAAATCCTTGTTTGACATAAATATTCTTTCTTCTAATTTCAAAGTATATTTGAACAATTTTACTTTTTGTAATTATTATTAATTTATTTCAAATAAGAAATCAGCTTCATAACAACAACATTTACCTGACTTAATATTCAATGAACTAACAAAATGAAATTTCCAGTTCATGTATTTTTTTAGGAATTAAATAAGTATATAGATTTGCTCTATATGTTGTTGGTTTTTTACATAGGCAATACTAACCGGTGCATTTCCAAATTTGTCACTCATTCTGTCATAACTGAAAACACAAAAAATGTTTTACTTTTTGTATAAAATTACTAGAACTACTAGAACTACAAAAACTATCACACAGAAAAAACAGTCTTTAGAAAGTACTATGGAACAAAAAATGAATAGTATTTAAAATAAAGGAACTGCTCCAAACTAGCAATAAAAAAAAAAAAAAAAGTGAAAAATAATTATGAGAATGTGTTACATATATATTAAGGTTACAAGAATTATTCAGTTAAATTTTACAGCCTTATCTTCATATTAATAATTATTCCAAAAGATATTGAAAACTCATAGCATAACATTACGCTATAAAGCTTACAAGAAAACAACTTACGAGTCGTCCACCTGTACACTAGCTATGCCCTTCTTCTTTCTGAAAGCCATCATAAAGAACTACAGACATCTAGCCTTTAATAATGTTAAAGGGAAACTACAAGTTTAGTGTACAAGGTCAATTGTGAGGTATGAACAACAACACACTTCATTTGGTAGAATACAAGTAAATAACAAGCAAATTCATTGAATTGATATCCCCCGCCAAATAAATTTTGTTTATGGATGGGTGTAGAACTAAAAGAAAAGGTATAAGTGAAGGGTTGTGCCTTTTGTATGTTTTTTTTTAACTCATTTGTACCTGTGATGGGTTTACGCTTATCTATATATACACTCACACCAAGTAAACTCATACCAAGTTTCAATGAAATCCGCCAAAGCACTTGCAAGATATGGCTCTGGAAAGCTGTAAGCTTATAGTAAAAAGCATTTTTTCAAGATATAAAGAGCCATAACTCCGTTATTAACAGATGGTGTACAATGCCATTTGGCGTGCATCATCCTCTTATGCATATATATACTCATACCAAGTTTCAATGAAATCAGTCAAAGCACTTCCAAAATATGGCTCCGGACACAAAAGTGCCTATAGTAAAAAGCATTTTTTCAAGATACAAAGGGCCATTACTCCGTTATTAACAGATGGTGTACAATGCCATTTGGCATGCATCATCCTCTTATCCATTTATATACTCATACCAAGTTTCAATGAAATCCGCCAAAGCACTTCCAAGATATGGCTCCGGACACAAAATTGCCTATAGTAAAAAGCATTTTTTTCAAGATTCAAAGGTCCATAACTCCGTTATTAACAGATGGTGTACAATGCCATTTAGCGTGCATCATCCTCTTATCCATACCAAGTTTCAATGAAATCCGCCAAAGCACTTCCAAGATATGGCTCCGGATACAAAAGTGCCGGACTGACGGAAGGACGGACGGACGGACAACGCCAAAAACAATATCCCTCTGCCTATGGCGCTATGGCGGGGGATAAAAATTAGTAAGGACAGAAAAATGAGCAACAAGTATAACAGATGGTGTACAATGCCATTTGGCGTGCATCATCCTCTTATCCATATATATACTCATACCAAGTTTCAATAAAATCCGTCAAAGCACTTCCAAGATATGGCTCCGGACACAAAAGTGCCAGGCTGACGGAAGGACGGACGGACGGACAACGCCCAAAACAATATCCCTCTGCCTATGGCGCTATGGCGGGGGATAAAAATTAGTAACGACAGAAAAATGAGCAACGTATGGCACCAGTAAGAAATTTTGCTGAAATTAATGTTCAATATAATATTATTTAAAACAAATATCAAATAGGTTTATCTTTTTCAAACATAGATGAACTTACGTTTTGCTCATAGCCCTGGCTCTTTCCTGGAGCTCAACAATCTGCAAGAAACAATAGCAGAACTTTCTGAAAAGAATCTATAAAGTAGAAAAGTGAGAAATCATTAAGAATAGTTTTAGAAAAACAGTCACACATGTTATGAATAAGCACCATTAGACTTTTGCAAGATAACAAAAGGATCCTATGCGGTACCTGCAAACAATGTATTTCAAACAAGGGCTGTTTGTAAAACATGCATGCCCCCTATATGGGCTATAAGTTGTAGTAGCAGCCACTGTGTGAATACGTTTTTTGTCACTGTGAACAACGGTGGTGGTGGTGGTGGTGAAGGTGGTGGTGGTGGGTGGTGGTGGGTGGTTGGTGGGTGGTGATGGCAGGTGGTGGTGGGTGGTGGTTGTGGGTGGTGCTGGGAAGTGATGATGGGTGGTGTCAAAATGGGTCATTTGACGGTCAGGACCATTGTCCCTGAACTTTCCTGATCCTAGTCCTAAGCATTCGTGAGTTATCATCCGGAAACCATTTTACTGTTTCAAGTCACTGTGACCTTGACCTTTGACCTAGTGACCTGAAAATCAATAGGGGTCAT